>CM053276.1:58053342-58073274 GCA_028583415.1 Protea cynaroides
ATTATATGAATGCGTTTGCATACGGGAACGTGGCAACAATTCTCACACCCCAATTCTGGTCTATTCAGAATGATGTGATGAACCGCTAAATAACCAACGGTTCAACCAGGATCTCAAATAGGCTATCCCCGCGTTATCCAAACTTACACACATCCGTAATCATAATCAGAGTAAATACACAATAGCGGAAATCTTATAAACTTAGAACTAAGATGATATCAATAACTTAATAGAAAATTATTCTGTTTCCAACTGAGACATAAATATTTAAATATCAAATACAAGTCTTTATTAAATTCAATAAAAGAAACTTATAAAAATATCTAATCAAATACACACGAGTTGCACTCGCAAGAGGAGTCGTGTGTATCATCTTCAGCTCCAGCTTCCATAGTTGCCACGTTCCCGTACGCAGACGCACCCATGTAGTCTTCAACCGTATAGCCTGCATCATCAACTAAAAATATTCGACGTCGAGGGGTGAGCACACATCATGGCTCAGTGAGTAGCCAAAACAATGCAACAATACATATGCATGCAAAAAGTCAATTTATATCTTTGGTCCGGTTTAAAGTTTGCAGTATGCAATAGAAAGGTTTAGGTAGCCAAAGGTCGCGTTTATTGACTCCGCCTCTATACACGAGTGTGTGACGTTACCCGAAGATCACGTTTATCGTCAACTCACATGCACCCAACCATGAACATTATATAACAAAGGTTACTGTAAGCACCCCATTTTTGCCACCCTCGGCATAAATGAACCAATATGGCAGGTTTCTAACCATTAACCCAAAGATTTATGATTCTCCACTAATCCCCACAGTAGGGTCATGGGCTATTATCTGCATAGATGCATAGGTCATAGAATTATCTTTGAAACGAGACCAGAATTGCTCAATTCTGATATCAAATGAGGAAGATACGACCATTTTAGTCAGATGATACATATAGGGGAGGTTGCTGCAATTATTATAAATAATAATCCCAGGGGCCTTCATACAAATTATCCTAAGTCGGATCGTTTGAATTTCAAATCATCATATCATGATCATCCGACATCGGATTCAGATGATTCCAAGACCATTATTCTTCATTCATGATGTTCTACAAAGTGGACGTAAAAAATCCCGGGTAAAAGTCACCAGTCGGTCCCATGCAAGCTTGCTGGCAAAATTATCTTCAGAACTTCAAAGCTGCATATCTTTTCCGTTCTACATCGGATTCAGGTGATTCTAGTCTCATTATGTTCCATTTTTAGTGCTCTACAAAGTGGACATAAAATATTTCCGGTAGAAGCCTCCGAAGGATCTCATGCAGAATGGTCAGCCAAATTATCGATAATTGGTTCGCTTAAACTTCAAAAATTCATAAGTTGACCATTTTACTTCCAAATGAGGTGATTCAAGTTTCTATATTCCTCATTTTTTATGTTCTACAAAATGAAGGTAAAAAATTTGGAATAGAGGCCATCGGAAAATTCCATGCGGGATGACAGCGGAAATGACCCGTGAAATGACAAGGAGAGAAAACCAGTTAATTCCAGTCAATCCAGTCAACTCAGCTCAACCCGAGCTAGTCCTGGCCCAACCCAGTTAATTCCAGTCAACTCAGCTCAACCCAAGCCAATGTTGGCCCAACCCAGTCAATCCTTGTCAATCCAGACCAATTCATGGTGGCACATGTATATGCATATATTTCTTTTATATATTATTATATAATGTATAATATATTATAATATATCATATAATATATACATATGTCTTATATGTATATTATATTATATATATTAATATATTAATATATTATATAATTATATATATATATATATATATATATATATGTTTTATATATAGAAAAAAAAAGGGATCCAAAGAGAGAAGAAGATATGAAAAAATAGGAAAGGAGGAAGGACCGAAAGAGGAAAGAGAGTGAGAGCGGTGAAGAATAAAAAAATAAAAAAATATATAAAAACCGAAAAGGAAAACAATCAAGGAGAGGAGGAGAAGATCAAGAAGATTTGAAGATGGAGGAGAATAAAAGGGGAAAGAGAGAGACCGAATGAGAGGAGGGGGGAGAGAATCGAGAGAGAGAGAGAGTGGAGAGAAAGAATAAAGAAAAAGAAAAAAAAACAGAAGAGAGGGAGAGAATCGAGAGAAAGAGAGAGACCGAATGAAAGGGAGGGGGGAGAGAATCGAGAGAGAGAGAGAGTGGAGAGAAAGAATAAAGAAAAAGAAAAAAAAAGAGAGGGAAGGAGAATCGAAAAGGGGAAAGAGAGGACCGAGAAGAAGGAGGAGAAGAAGAAGAGTAGATAAGAGAAGAGAAGAAGATGAGCAGCAGAGGATAGGATCGAAGAAGAAGAAGAAGATCAGAAGAGAAGAAGATCAGGTACGCTTTGTTTCATCCCTCTTTCTTTCTTTATTTATTTTATTCGGTGTGCACTAATCACAATCAACCTCTCATGACCCTTTTCAAACCCAGCCAACACCTGTAAGCCCTACATCTCGCAAACCCCACCTAACCACTACCCAGCCACCGAGTACCTGCAGTAATCCCTCATCCCTGAAGCCTTCCCACATCACGATAGAATAACATCTACTTGTCAACTTCCACCATACCATCTATTCATCCATGCACTGATTCACAACCACCTGGCCATGCATCACCCTCTCACATCCATGCTACCCTGCCCTCACACCGATTACTTGATCATAAACTCCTACCTCACGCCTACAACTTCATGCTCCACCGATTCCCATCCCCACTTGCTGCAACTCCCACTTCACCATAAACCCAACAATCCCACCTGCCCTACCTGATCAGCAGCACTTGATCAAATCCTTTACCTACATAGGACCCACCGAATAACTCCATCCCCTTACCACCTATTACCATCTCATCACCTCACTTGACCCGAGCACCTTTTAACTCACAACAACCTTGCTGCTGTCCTACCTCCATACCTCAACCATGACACCTATAACTCCACTCATCACTCCAAGTCTCCATACAATCACTCATCACATTCAATCAAGCTACCCAGATCCATGAAACCTGTCCACTCACCCATGCTATCTCCTGAACCCGTGAACCACCAAATCAACACTCCTTGCAAACCAATCCTAAACCCCCATGGCCGAAAATCCCTTGTGAATCAAACTGCCATGAAACCCAAACCTGAGTAAATCCCACTGATCCCATGAATATGCTCCTATCTAATCTAATCCCTATTTGTTATCCACCGGCTGATCAGCATCTGATTTTGTTCTATATACCATTGATCGCATTATTGATCCTGATTTATCTGATTTAAATGTAGCCTTTGATTGAGAATTTTTTTTTTATTAAATATAAGCTTTGATATCAATGTTTTGATGGGATTAAAATGTGAACATTTGATTATGGAAATGATGTGGGGAAATTTGACCATTTTATTGAATTTAATCTGATGAGTTACGGTCATTGATCTTGGATTGTGTGAAAATAAAATATGGTCATTTGATTTAGAATTTCAATGTGAAATTAATATGATCCTTTAATTTGGAGCTTTTGATAAGTTGAAAATCGAGCCATCAACCATGAATTTTGATCATGTGATGATATGAAAATAAGGACCATAGGATGATTGATTTTTTATTATGATCATGTGATGATATGGGCCATTGGATGTTTATTTTGGATCTAAACCATTAGATGGTCATTTATGAGTTGATTAGATAAATCTGGACCGTTGGATTGTCTTCAAGACTGATATAAATGTATCTTAACGGTTAGATTATCATTTTGGATGATCTAAACCATTGGATTGTCTTCAAGAATAATTTAAATGAACCTTGACGGTTAGATTATTATTGTAAGTGATTTGAACCGTTGGATGATCATCATGAGTTGATTAGATGAATCTGAGCCATTGATTTTGGTTGGTTTGATGAATTCTGAGTCGTTGATCATGATTATCATGTTTTGAAGAGATCCGACCATTAGATTGAGGATTTGAGCCAATATTTATGATGTTTATATGCTTATATACACACACTGCCATAATTGGAATAATCACATTGCCATGATTGGAATGCTACACATGTTTATTGCCATATTTGTTTGCTACACTTGCTCACATGCTATATTAAATGCATATTGTCACAATTAGGGTTGAAAACCTTAAAATGGAAAGAAAATAACAATTAGGGTAGAAAACCCTAAAATGGAAAGAAAATAACAATTAGGGTAGAAAACCCTACAAAATGGAAATAAAATAATAATTAGGGTAGAAAACCCTAAAATAGAAAGAAAGTAACAGTTAGGGTAGAAAACCCTAAAAATGGAAATAAAATAATAATTAGGGTAGAAAACCCTAAAAAATAGAAATAAAATAATAATTAGGGTAGAAAACCCGAAAATGGAAAGAATATAACATTAGGGTAAAAAATAGCATACTAGATCATGCCATGTAGGCTCTTGCCTTATTTGGAATACATGCCATATTTGAATGATTTTTAAACAATCTTACTGTATGTGAATATTTTGCCATAAATGTTTTATGTGCCATATTTAGATAGAATATTCTACTTTCTGGCAATAACTTATTTTATGCAACACCCTAGTCAAACTGCCATATCTGCACACTTCTAGAAGACAATCTAGGCGTGGGACGTGCATTTAGGCACCCACATTCTTGGGAAGGGCATAATGGGAATGATAAAATCTTAATAAAGAAATAGAATGCCTTGCCAAACTTTCCAAAATTAGAATTCAGGATAAAAAGGATGATTTAGGACGATTTTGCCCCTCGGCAAACCCTAAACCTAGAATAGGTTCTAAACCCTAAACCTAGAACAGGTTCTCACTTTATAACCTAGAACAGGTTATGTTCGAACTACGCGGATTCTGATTCCTAGGGCAAACCCTAGGATACGTAGGCTATTTGGGAAAAACCCAAATTCGGATCCACACCTTAGTCCACTTGGACTATCCATAGATCCACTAGGATATCTATCCATATTTCAACCCAAAAAGGGGTTATCCAAACTTTACTCCACTTGGACTATCCATAGATCCGCTAGGATACTGCCTGAAAGTAGAGGGAATGGTTCGTGTTAGTTCTATATTAACCCAAATAGGGTTATCCACATTTTAGTCCACTCGGACTATCCATAGATCCACTAGGATATCTATCCATATTTCAACCCAAAAAGGGGTTATCCAAACTTTAGTCCACTTGGACTATCCATAGATCCGCTAGGATACTTACCCATATTTTAACCCAAATAGGGTTATCCACATTTTAGTCCACTCGGACTATCCATCGATCCACTAGGATATCTATCCATATTTCAACCTAAAAAGGGGTTATCCAAACTTTAGTCCACTTGGACTATCCATAGATCCGCTAGGATACTTACCCACATTTTGATCCAAATAGGGTTATCCATCCCGAACTACACGGATTCTGATTCCAAGGTCAAACCCTAGGATACGTAGGCCATTTGGGAGAAACCCAATTTCGGATCCACATTTTAGTCCACTTGGACTATCCATAGATCCACTAGGATATTCAATCATTTCAATCCAAGGCCCATATTTTAACCCAAATAGGGTTATCCACACTTTTAGTCCACTTGGACTATCCATAGATCTACTAGGATATTATCCACATTCCAACCCAAATAGGGTTATTCTTAGATCCAATAAGACTATCTATCAGTCCACATGGACTATCCAGATCCTAACCTATAGGATTTCTCAACCTTTCAAGCATAAATTTCAACTTGAACAAAGAACTTAATCATGCACAAGCATAAATCACAACCATAAACTTTAATCACACCTGAACTACGATGGTGAACCTGATTTTTAGAATAAATCCGTAATACGTAGGCAATATGATGGATACAGATTCGGTTCAATGATATCAAACCACAAGGTTTGGTTTGGCTTAACAAATAAAGTCTAGCAAAGGAAAGGTATAGGAGACCGATTTCGATCGGGCGGTTTGGGTGCCTAACCCCTTCCCATAACCGTAACCTGACGCTTACCCAATCTCTGATGGACCAGAATTCCAATTTAAGGGTCATGAGTCAATCGAAGTCTTACCTAGGGGTGAGATTTCACATTTCCAAGGTCCTAGACCTAAATCTAGGTGGCGACTTCTAAAGATTTCCATCTTTGTCCTCACAGTGGCGACTCCACTGGGGATATAAATGTCAAACTCCTAAATGAAAACTTTCCTTGTGTGAATTAGATGCTAGATTTTAGGATACTATATTTATGCTTGTATATTATTGCTTTGGGGGGAATGGGTTCAGTCACACATTCGTGCGAGTAGCCGAACCGGGTCCCATGCATATGGGGCAGCCCGCTATGTGAAACACACAGCCTTGGCCTGTACTTTGTGAGACCATGACTGGCTAGGAGCCTCTGACGAGCGTTTCTTGGGTCCGCCTAAGAATGCGTTATGCTACTCCACGTCACTTGGATCCTTGCAACATAGTATATAAAGGGATTGGGGGCCCATTATTCATTGAGCATTTGGTGATAGGTTACCCCATCCTCGTCAAGGTGGCCTTTTCTGTCCTAACCCAGATTGTAGCCCAATGTTTGTTATTTTTGGTTCATCCCTGAACCGACCCAGTAAAATCGGCTTAACCATGACATCCATGTTCGATACGTCGAAGTTCTGCCCGTTTTTGTCCTCGACTGGTCAACATGTTAGATTCTACACGATGAGCATCTTGAACTCTCACCCATTGGGAGTATGAGGTATGTATACACCTGTTCTACATCATAGTAGACGGTCACTAAACACCCTCCATTAAGTAAGCTCGATGTGTCGAATCTCTCATTGTTAACACGTCGATTTCAAAAAATGAACAGAAAATCCCTGTCAAGACATAGATACCATGGTCAAGAAGAAGTTTACTAGTTTTATCATCTATGAACAGCTTTTGCTAGCCATCTCTAATAAGGACGACGGATTAATATATCCATTTCAATTTTATCGAATTCGGTAATCCAATTGGCCAGACCTTCGTACCACTGATTATCCATTTTGGAATCATGAGGTCCCAAGACTGAACACATGGCTTAATCAAATTCAATTAAATTGACTTGGATAATGTTTACCCAATTGCCCTTATGAGGGATCTAACTCTTGTTTGGTTGAGTCATCCTTGATTGTGCATATGACTTCTTCCACTCCCCTAGATGTCTAGAATCTCAATATTCCTCCATTGGATTTCAATGCCTTTGGAAAAGAGAATCAAACTGCAACTATATCCACCCTTTAGGGTGAGAGGCCCCTACAATTAGGGAATTGTCTTGATCTCCCATCTTGAGATCCATCCATATTATCTTTCTAAATGAATCAATGGAAGTCATGAATCTAGATCTTGATTGAACATCAAATTTTATAAGAAAGAAGGAAAGATTCAGCCCCTAGGTAAATCCAATCATAGTTCTCGATTCACCTTTGAATTAAGGAAAGATTCAGCCCCTAGGCAAATCCAATCAAAGTTCTCAATGTACCTTTGAATTAAGAAAAGATTCAGCCCCTAGGAAAATCCAATCATAGTTTTCGATTCATCTCTGAATTAAGGAAAGATTTAGCCCCTAGGTATATCCAATCATAGTTCTCAATGTACCTTTGAGTTAAGGAAAGATTCAGCCCCTAGGCAAATCCAATCATAGTTCTCGATTCATCTCTGAATTAAGGAAAGATTCAGCCCCTAGGCAAATCCAATCATAATTCCTGGTTCATCTCTGAATTAAGGAAAGATTTAGCCCCTAGGCAAATCCAATCATAGTTCTCGATTCATCTCTGAATTAAGGAAAGATTCAGCCCCTAGGCAAATCCAATCAATGTTCCCTATTCACCTTTGAATTAAGGAAAGATTCAGCCCGTAGGCAAATCCAATCAATATTCCCTAATCACCTTTGAATTAAGGAAACATTTCAGCCCCTAGGCAGGTCCAATCATCATTTCGGTTCATCCAAAATTAAGGAAAGATTCAGCCTCTAGGCATATTCAATCACATCTGGTTCATCTCAGAATCAAAGAAATATTCAACCCCAGATTCAACCACCATTTTTAGTTCAACTTAGAACTAAAGAAAGGTTCAGCCCCTGGGCAGGTCCAATCATTATTTCGGTTCATCCAGAATTAAGGAAAGATTTAGTCCCTAGGCAGATTCAATCACATTCAGTTCATCTCAGAATAAAAAAAATATTCAGTCCCTAGGCAGGTCCAACCACCATTTCTGGTTCATCTCGGAACTGAAGAAAGGTTCAGCCCCTGGGCAGGTCCAATCATTATTTTGGTTCATCCAGAATTAAGGAAATATTTAGCCCCTAGGCAGATTCAATCACATCCAGTTCATCTCAGAATAAAAAAAATATTTAGTCCCTAGGCAGGTCCAACCACCATTTCTGGTTCATCTCAGAACTGAAGGAAAGATTCTGCCCCTAGGCGGGTCCAATCATCATTTCGGTTCATCCAGAATTAAGGAAAGATTCAGCCTCTAGGCAGATTCAATCACATCCAGTTCATCTCAGAATCAAAGAAATATTCAACCCTAGATTCAACCATCATTTCTGGTTCATCTCAGAATTAAAGAAGGGTTTAATTTTAGGCAAGTTCAATCATCACTCCCAGATCATGCTAAAATGAAGAAGGCATTCGGCCCCTAGGCTTTTTCACCCTTCACCTCCTGTTTAGGTTCTGATTCATGTCGAAACTAGGAAAAGTTTCATTCATCTAAATTTATTTAGCCCCTAGGCTTGTCCAACCATCAACTTTGGTTCAGGTTCTAATTCATGTTGGAATTAAGAAGAGTCTCATTCATCTGAATTCATTTAGCCACTAGGCTTATCCAACCATCAGCTGTGGTTCAAATTCTGATTCATGTTGGAACTAAGAAGAGTTCCATTCATTTGAATTTAATTAGCCCCTAGGCTTGTCCAACCGTCAACTCCAGTTCAGGTTCTGATTCATGTCGGAAGTAAGAAAGGTTCCATTCATATGAACTCAATGTGAGCATGAGTTAGCCTCTAGGCCTGTCCAGTCATTACCTTTGGTCCATGTTCCACTTCATAAAGGAATCAAAGAGAATTTTAGTCAATCCATCATCTCTAGCAATTAGAGTCCAATCCATGATTATCATCCTTGGCCTCTATCATTCGGAGCCCAACTCAAGCAATCCTTGCCTCTAGCAACTACAGCCTAGCCCATGACTGTCAATCTTGATCTCTATCAATCAGAGATCAATTTAAAATCAATCTTGATCTCTATCAATCAGAGACCAATTCAAAATCAATCTTGATCTCTATCAATCAGAGACCAATTTAAAATCAATCTTGATCTCTATCAATCAGAGATCAATTCAAAATCAGTCTTGATCTCTATCAATCAGAGACCAATTCAAAGCCAATCTTGATCTCTATCAATCGGAGACCAATTCAAGTCAATCTTGATCTCTATCAATCGGAGATCAATTCAAAGTCAATCTTGATCTCTATCAATCAGATACCAATTCAAAGTCAATCTTGTCTCTATCAATCGGAGACAGATTCAAAATCAATCTCTGGCTCTATCAATTAGAGCCCGATCCATGTCCATCATAGCCCAGTGCTACAAGTTAGGATCGCTCGTCGGGAATGACGAATGATAAGCATTCTTCATTGCTTGTCAATAAAGATCAGTTTCAGATTCTGGAGACATCAGAAATCATGAACCTTCAGCTATGATAGTGTTATCCCATCTCGGGCATTTCTGTCCCATGGGCCAGGGAAAGGCTAGAATCCAAAGAGTTGCCCAGATATTTCTTATTATTCAAAGAGAGGAATGGAATTTTCCCAAGCAATAGGGTAGACCAAAGATGAGATCCAATGTGCCCCGAGCTAGGATAAGAACTAGAATGGTCCAATGATGAAACCTTTAACCCATAAACTGGGACATGAACCAGATTGAACTTAGACCCAAATTGAGTGCGGTCTGATGAGGAAAGCCAATGACCCCCAAACTACGGCATGAACCGGATTGTCCTTGGGCCTGAATTGGGTATGGTTCAATGAGGAAAGTCATGAGCCCTAAGCTGGTCATAAACCAGATTGACCTTGGACCCAAATTGAGTGTGGTCCAATGAGAAAAGCCATTATAAACTGGGGCATGAACCAAATTGACCTTGGACCCAAACTGAGAGTGGTCTAATAAAGAAATCCATTGAACCCCCAAGCCGAGGCATAAACTATTCTAATCTTGGACTCAAAATGGTGTAGTGAAATGGCGATACCCCTTACTCCCCAAGCTGGGGCATAAACCAAAATGATTGTGAATTCAGCTAGAAGTGGTCCATTGATGAATCCATCAAACCCCAAACCGGGGCATGAACCAGAGTAACCTTGAGCTTAAAAAGCAATAGTCCGGTTTTGAATGGATCCCAAACTGAAAAGAAAAAGATGGAAAAGGTAGGTATCTTGCACCTATTGATAGAGGGGCATGATGAGTCCTGCTATTAGAGATCTGAAGGAAGACTTATTCCCGCAACGACTGAAGGTGGTCGTCGAAGGCGTTATGCCCAACTGGAGCCGCTTGGACGAACTAGTTGTTTCAACTTTCTATTATATGTATTTGATAGGTCATCCATGTCTGGGTCCAAATCAATATGCTTGTTGACAAGTCTAGTCTAATCTGTCCTGCAAGAAAAAGAAAATCATCCCATTTTGGATTTCAATCTCTGTGCTTTGTCTCTTCCATACATTTCCTTCCAGTTTCATACATCCTCCTATTCTACGTGCGCAGTCAATTCTGACTCTGAAGATGATTGAAACGATGAGCCGTCTCCTGAACTTCTACACCACCCGGCCTCTTGAGAAAGAAAGGTCCAACCCGTCTGGGAAAGCTTTAAATGATCAATCGAGAGACACAAGAGTAGTCTCAAGAAACATGTATTGGAGAAGTTGCCATTTGTTCTATCTGTGAAAAGATTCTAAGGAAAGCATTACATAATAACAGATCATATCAATAGGTCAGCCAATCAGTACAAATGAGTGGAGGACAGATGTGCCACCAAGAAGATGGAAATACCAAAGTTCTTACAAAGTACATCATCTGCAAGCAAGAGATACACGATGAATGATCAATCTCAAAATCAAAGAATGAGGTCATTGGGATACCCAAAAAAAAAAAAAATAAATAAATAAATTCAAGCCTATGTTTTATCTACATCAATAATGGGAAGGCAGTCATATCAGATAGAAGGTGATGATTAACTTCCAGAGGATAGCATACGGATTCACCATTAAGATAAAATCAGATACTATATGAGCAGTCACAAATGCTCATAAAGTTTACAGAAGATCAGAGTGCTAGTTGGGGCAAAGACGTTCTATCTGATTGGAAATGTTTGGAAGAAGAAGATTCAAATCCAATATTGAAAGTCAGGATTCAATTTCGCGATCAAGCGAAGCACTGCATTATGTGGCCTTCACATCCAAAAAAAAAAAAAAAAAAAAAAAAAAAAGAAAATAAAGAAAAAAGAGAAGAAAAGAAAATAGTAAGATCTTGAATGGCATTGGAGCTTGACAGTAAGCCAATTGTCCCTCTCACTTCAAGAGGATGATAGTTCCAACCAAAGCTTGATAGCAAGTTCGATCATTCTTCGAGATTCACAGCATATTGGACCGGACTTTTGATTTTGGCCAATTACATCCCGCCCTTACAGGAGACGATCTCATCACTTCTTCATCATCAGAAAAAGATTTCTCATTGGCATTAGACTCTCTCTCCTATCTATCAATCTGACGGCTTTCCAAGGAGTCTCTATCACAAGCCCTTCTTTTGATTATCAATTTTTATGGCATTGTATCTCATGATCATGTCATCATTTTATGTACAAATTCATAAATCTGGTTGGAACTCTCATCTGTCGTTCATTACATCCGACGGCTTCCCAAGGTTCCTATAAGCCCTTCATTTCTCTAGCCAATAAAATGGGATCTTCTCGGTAAGATAAACCCATTCTACATAAACAACCAAACACTCTCCCAATGGTAGACCCATGTGGACAGTTTCACATCCGTCCTCTTGGACCTTCAATATCAATACTTGTCAACAAACCTAAATGTTTCAGACCCAGATATGATCGTGACTGATTCAGAATCTCGATATAGCTTGTTGGGACACATGTTCCATCTGAACATCTCCAAGAAAGGAAAACATAATTTGGCACCATTTTCAATTTTGGTGTGGGACTGCATTTCCCTAAGATCGCTTTTAGTGATGATTCAAATAGCTGCCCGCCTATCAATACGCGTAGGTGTCAACTTAAACAGTGGGGCAAGGCTACCCATTTATCATAAAAGTCATGCCGTTCAGATTTCCCCTAAGGATTTCAGACCATTGGATAGGACCATAATTTTGGCAATATCCTCACCATATCAGGACTCTTTATTCAACCCAAGATGGGATTTGCAAAAAGAAGAAAATGAAGAAAAATAATGGGAAGAAAAGAAACCTCAGCAGGGAAAGGCAACCTGAGAAACCTCAATGGGCAACCCATAATACCTCAGTGGGGATAGGCGACCTGATGCAGCCCTAATGCATTGCCCTCATTGGCCCTTTAAAGAAAAAAATCAGTGGTTCATGTAGACAAGTGTCATACCAGTCTACCCTCCATAAGGAAAGGAACCCCTCTTGCTCTCCAGTGAATCATACTCGGAGGAGTTGAACAAACCATCATCTGTTGGGCTCCATAGCATTGCCTTTCAACAGAACTCAATCTTCAAATCCTGTTGGTCACGTTAGGGAGAGAGAAAATTCTCATGGCCTGGTTACGGATGTAGCCAAATTCATTCAAATCATCAGTTCCTTCATTTTTCAAAATTCAAGAAGGGTTTATCAAAGAAGTCACTTTCTGCAATCAATCTATCAATCTTCCCTTGACCTTGGAACCATGGTCAAATTCTAAATGCAATCCAGATTCAACCTTGTTCTAACTCTGCCAGATTTCCCATTTCCTTCTATAGTAGCGGTCTGTTACAACATGCAGACACTGGGGCATAGATATACCCCATGTAGAGGAATCGAATTTGATCATGAGCATTACATCAAGGATCCATTGTCAAGTCTGAAGTCACTACTTTCATAGTCAATAGAAGTAGGTCCATCCAAGTTGGTTTTTGCCAATTTCTCAGTTCTCCCAATCATGTTGATGAAGAAGATCCAACATGGTCACTCACCTGTTAGGAGTTGGTCACCAAATTCTCTGAAGGAACACTTCAAATCCTTTGCTCCTCATGCCTACTTTGGGGCCATGATTCATTAATCTTTTAAAATTGGCACAACAATATTGTAAAGCCCTGAGATTTTCATGAGCCTAGATCAAGGGCCAAACCCATGTCACATTTCATCGCCGCTTGGCTATTCTACCAATTTGTTCTACCATAATGCATAGTCAAAGAAATTAGTTGATCAGATGCCCCTCGACAGTTTAACACCAAGATCAATCAATAAAATCACTTTGGTTAGAGACTGTCAAGCTCCCCTCATTCTTGTCCAAAATCCTCGCTAGAGTTTCTTTCAATCCAAAATCCAACAACACCAATGTTGGCTGAAGAAAATCATCATCTTCAAATTACATGGAACCCTTCAAAGGGAGTAACCAGGTCAACCCTACCGTGCTGAAATTGAGTCAAACTTTCAGTACCAGGTCATAGATGGCAAATTCCAAATCTAGGTATCATGCCAGCGAAGTCCATGACACCATTTCCATTGATGTCATGTTTTGTGCCTTCACCAATAAGGCAGGAGCAAAAAAAAAAAAAATTACTTGGAAAACTGCCAAGGAATTCACCATCATTTCAAATATGTCCAGCACTCTATAGGTTCAAAGTCAAGAGACTTCCAAGATGGGGCAGCTTTCAACCCTAAAGGTTCAAAGTCAACAAAGCCTTCCTGTATGGGTCACTTTCAAGCATCCTAAAGGTTCATAGCCATAGAGCTTCCAAAAGGATAGTCCTATTTTCAATCTCGAAGGTCCAAAGCTGGTAGGAACTGCCAAGATGAGTCATTCAGTATCACCCTATAAGTGACCTTTTGAGTTCTTACTCATTTCAGAATCAAATGTGGAGCCCTAGCTCATCCAAAGATCAAATCAATCTCAGATTATTGGTGAATCAAATGAAGAGCCCTAGCTCATCCAAGTTTCAAATCAATCTCAGTCTATAAGTAAATCAAATGTAGAGCCCTAGCTCATTCAAAGATCAAGTCAATCTCATCCTATAAGTGAATGCAGAGCCCTAACTCTTTCAAAGATCAAGTCAATTTCAGCCTATAAGTGAATGCATAGCCCTAGCTCATTCAAAGATCAATTCAATCTCAGCCTATAAGTGAATCAAATGCAGAGCCCTAGCTTATTAAGAAAATCAATCTCAAAACCTCAATCAAAAGAGCCTCAGTTCAATCAAAGAGAAGACATCAAGTCTTCCATCCAAACAAATCAAATCCGTGCCCAAGCTCATGCAATCAGCCTTGTATTCACAGCCTAGCTCCATACAAGAAGAGGTTTATCAGCATACAAATGGATCAAGCCGGGTCCAAGCCCGTACATACCTTGCATTGAGTTTCACCACAGCAAGAAGAGGTTCGCAGCCTACAAATGAGCCTTGTATTCATAGCCTAGCTCCATACAAGAAGAGGGTTATCAGCCTAGAAATGGATCAAGTCGGGTCCAAGCCCGCACATACCTTGCATCCTGAGTTCCACCTCAGCAAGAAGAGGTTCCCAGCCTACAAATGAGCCTTGTATTCACAGCCTAGCTTCATACAAGAAGAGGTTTATCAGACAAATGGATCAAGCCGGGTCCAAGCCCGCACATACCTTGCATCATGAGTTCCACCTTAGTAAGAAGAGGTTCCCAGCCTACAAATGAGCCTTGTATTCACAGCCTAGCTTCATACAAGAGGAACAATCATCAATCTTCCAAGAAGAGCAAACCTTCTTGCCAGTCGAACTACATTATGGGCTTGATTTCTAAGACACCCTTAGAATACGTACGCAGTTTAGGAAGAATTACCTTAAGTGCAGCCCAATAAACAGTATCACTCATACCCTAAAAATGTGGTTCTTTTATCATTGGCCTTCAACTGATAACAATCTCGGCTAAAGAGGGGCATCTGTAAGCACCCCATTTTTGCCACCCTCGGCATAAATGAACCAATATGGCAGGTTTCTGACCTTTAATCCAAAGATTTCTGATTCTCCACTAATCCCCATAGCACGGTCATGGGCTATTATCTGCACAGATTCATAGGTCATAGAATTATCTTCGAAACGAGACCAGGATTGCTCAATTCTGATATCACATGAGGAAGATATGACCATTTTAGTCAGATGATACAAATAAGGGAGGTTGCTAAAATTATTATAAATAATAATCCCAGGGGCCTTCATGCAAATTATCCTAAGTCGGATCGTTTGAATTTCAAATCATCATATCATGATCATCCAACATCGGATTCAGATGATTCCAAGACCATTATTCTTCATTCATGATGTTCTATAAAGTGGACGTAAAAAATCCCTGGTAGAAGTCACCAATGGGTCCCATGCAAGCTTGCATGCAAAATTATCGTCAGAACTTCAAAGCTACATATCTTTTCTGTTCTACATCGGATTCAGGTGATTCCAGTCTCATTATGTTCCATTTTTAGTGCTCTACAAAAAAGACATAAAATATTTCCGGTAGAAGCCTCCGAAGGATCTCATGCAGAATGGTCAGCCAAATTATCGATAATTAGTCCGCTTAAACTTCAAAAATTCATAAGTTGACCATTTTACTTCCAAATGAGCTGATTCAAGTTCCTATATTCCTCATTTTTTAATGTTCTACAAAATGAAGGCAAAAAATTTGGAATAGAGGCCATCGGAAAATTCCATGCGGGATGACAACGAAATGACCCGTGAAATGACAAGGAGAGAAAACCCGGTTAATTCCGGTCAATCCAAATCAACTCGGCTCAACCCGAGCTAGTCCCGGCCCAACCCAGATTAATTCCAATCAACTCAGCTCAACCCAAGCCAATGTTGGCCCAACCCAGTCAATCCTTGTCAATCCAGACCAATTCATGGTGGCACATGTATATGCATATATTTTTTTTATATATTATTATATAATGTATAATATATTATAATATATCATATAATATATACATATGTCTTATATGTATATTATATTAATATATATATATATATATATATATATATATATATATATATATATATATATATTTATATATATAGATAAAAAAGAAAAAAGGGGCAAAGAGAGAAGAAGATATGAAAAAAATAGGAAAGGAGGAAGGACCGAAAGAGGAAAGAGAGTGAGAGCCGTGAAGAATAAAAAAATAAAAAAATATATAAAAACCGAAAAGAAAAAGAATCAAGGAGAGGAGGAGAAGATCAAGAAGATTTGAAGATGGAGGAGAATAAAAGGGGAAAGAGAGAGACCGAATGAGAGGAGGGGGGAGAGAATCGAGAGAGAGAGAGAGTGGAGAGAAAGAATAAAGAAAAAGAAAAAAAAACAGAAGAGAGGGAGAGAATCGAGAGAAAGAGAGAGACCGAATGAAATGGAGGGGGGAGAGAATCGAGAGAGAGAGAGAGAGTGGAGAGAAAGAATAATGAAAAAGAAAAAAAAGAGAGGAAAGGAGAATCGAAAACGGGAAAGAGAGGACCGAGAAGAAGGAGGAGAAGAAGAAGAGAAGTTAAGAGAAGAGAAGAAGATGAGCAGTAGAGGACAGGATCATAGAAGAAGAAGAAGAAGAAGATCAGAAGAAGAAGAAGATCAGGTACACTTTGTTTCATCCCTCTTTCTTTCTTTATTATTTTATTCGGTGTGCACTCATCACAATCAACCTCTCATCACCCTTTTCAAACCCAGCCAACACTTGTAAGCCCTACATCTCGCAAACCCCACCTAACCACTACCCAGCCACCGAGTACCTGCAGCAATCCCTCATCCCTGAAGCCTTCCCCCATCATGATAGAATAACATCTACTTGTCAACATCCACCATACCATCTATTCATCCATGCACTGATTCACCACCACCTGGCCATGCATCACCGTCTCACATCCATGCTACCCTGCCCTCACACCGATTACTTGATCATAATCTCCTACCTCACGCCTATAACTTCATGCTCCATCGATTCTCATCCCCACTTGCTGCAACTCCCATTTCACCATAAACCCAACAATCCCACCTGCCCTACCTGATCAGCAGCACTTGATCAAATCCTTTACCTATACAGGACCCATCGAATAACTCCATCCCCTTACCACCTGTTACCATCTCATCACCTCACTTGACCCGAGCACCATTTAACTCACAACAACCTTGCTGCTGTCCTACCTCCATACCTCAACCATGACACCAATAACTCCACTCATCACTCCAAGTCTCAATACAATCACTCATCACATTCAATCAAGCTACTCATCACTCCATGAAACCTGTCCACTCACCCATGCTATCTCCTGAACCCGTGAACCACCAAATCAACACTCCTTGCAAACCAATCCTAAACCCCCATGGCCGAGAATCCCTTGTGAATCAAACTGCCATGAAACCCAAACCTGAGTAAATCCCACTGATCCCATGAATATGCTCCTATCTAATCTAATCCCTATTTGTTATCCACCAGCTGATCAGCATCTGATTTTGTTCTATATACCATTGATCGCATTATTGATCCTGATTTATCTGATTTAAATGTAGCCTTTGATTGAGAATGTTTTTTTTATTAAATTTAAGCTTTGATATTAATGTTTTGATGGGATTAAAATGTGAACATTTGATTCTGGATATGATGTGGTGAAATTTGACCATTTTATTGAATTTAATCTGATGAGTTACGGTCATTGATCTTGGATTGTGTGAAAATAAAATATGGTCATTTGATTTAGAATTTCAATGTGAAATTAATATGATCCTTTAATTTGGAGCTTTTGATAAGTTGAAAATCTAGCCATCAACCATGAATTTTGATCATGTGATGATATGAAAATAAGGACCATAGGATGATTGATTTTTTATTCTGATCGTGTGATGATATGGGCTATTGGATGTTTATTTTGGATCTAAACCATTAGATGGTCATTTATGAGTTGATTAGATAAATCTGGACCGTTGGATTCTCTTCAAGACTGATATAAATGTATCTTAACGGTTAGATTATCATTTTGGATGATCTAAACCATTGGATTGTCTTCAAGAATGATTTAAATGAACCTTGACGGTTAGATTATTATTGTAAGTGATTTGAACCGTTGGATGATCATCATGAGTTGATTAGATGAATTTGAGCCATTGATTTTGGTTGGTTTTATGAATTCTGAGTCGTTGATCATGATTTTCATGTTTTGAAGAGATCCGACCATTAGATTGAGGATTTGAGCCAATATTTATGATGTTTTTATGCTTATATACACACACTGCCATAATTAGAATAATCACATTGCCATGATTGGAATGCTACACATGTTTATTGCCATATTTGTCTGCTACATTTGCTCACATGCTATATTAAATTCTTATTGTCACAATTAGGGTAGAAAACCCTAAAATGGAAAGAAAATAACAATTAGGGAAGAAAACCCTAAAATGGAAAGAAAATAACAATTAGGGTAGAAAATCCTAAAAAATGGAAATAAAATAATAATTAGGGTAGAAAACCCTAAAATGGAAATAAAGTAACAGTTAGGGTAGAAAACCCTAAAAAATGGAAATAAAATAGTAATTAGGGTAGAAAACCCTAAAAAATAGAAATAAAATAATAATTAGGGTAGAAAACCCTAAAATGGAAAGAATGTAACATTAGGGTAGAAAACCCTAAAAATGGAAATAAAATAATAAATAGGGTAGAAAATCCTAAAATGGAAAGAAAATAACAATTAGAGTAAAAAATAGCATACTAGATCATGCCATGTAGGCTCTTGCCTTATTTGGAATACATGCCATATTTGAATGATTTTTAAACGATCTTACTGTATGTGAATTTCTTGTCATAAATGTTTTATGTGCCATATTTAGATAGAATATTTCTACTTTTTGGCAATAACTTATTTTATGCAACACCCTAGTCAAACTGCCATATCTGCACTCTTCTAGAAGACAATCTAGGCGTGGGGACGTGCATTTAGGCACCCACATTCTTGGGAAGGGCATAATGGGAATGATAAAATCTTAATAAAGAAAGAGAATGCCATGCCAAACTTTCCAAAATTAGAATTCAGGATAAAAAGGGTGATTTAGGACGATTTTGCCCCTCGACAAACCCTAAACCTAGAATAGGTTATAGACCCTAAACCTAGAACAGGTTCTCACTTTATAACCTAGAACAGGTTATGTTCGAACTGCGCAGATTCTGTTTCCTTAGGGCAAACCCTAGGATACGTAGGCTATTTGGGAGAAACCAAAATTCGGATCCACACCTTAGTCCACTTGGACTATCCATAGATCCATTAGGATATCTATCATTATTTCAACCCAAAAAGGGGTTATCCAAACTTTAGTCCACTTGGAGTATCCATAGATCCGCTAGGATACTTATCCATATTTTAACCCAAATAGGGTTATCCATATTTTAGTCCACTCGGACTATCCATAGATCCACTAGGATATCTATCCATATTTCAACCCAAAAAGGGGTTATCCAAACTTTAGTCCACTTGGACTATCCATAGATCCGCTAGGATACTTACCCATATTTTAACCCAAATAGGGTTATCCACATTTTAGTCCACTCGGACTATCCATAGATCCACTAGGATATCTATCCATATTTCAACCCAAAAAGGGGTTATCCAAACTTTAGTCCACTTGGACTATCCATAGATCCGCTAGGATACTTACCCACATTTTGATCCAAATAGGGTTATCC
>CM053276.1:58073774-58091774 GCA_028583415.1 Protea cynaroides
TTGTGATCCTTGGCCTCTATCAATCGGAGCCCAACTCAAGCAATCCTTGCCTCTAGCAATTAAAGTCCAGTCCACGACTATCAATCTTGATCTCTATCATTTAGAGACCAATTCAAAATCAATCTTGATCTCTATCAATCAGAGACCAATTCAAAATCAATCTTGATCTCTATCAATCAGAGACCAATTCAAAATCAATCTTGATCTCTATCAATCAGAGACCAATTCAAAATCAATCTTGATCTCTATCAATCATAGATCAATTCAAAGTCAACTCTGTCTCTATCAATCAGAGACTAATTCAAAGTCAACTCTGTCTCTATCAATCAGAGACCAATTCAAATTCAATCTTGTCTCTATCAATCGGAGACCGATTCAAAATCAATCTCTGGCTCTATCAATTAGAGCCCGATCCATGTCTATCATAGCCCAGTGCTACAAGTTAGGATCGCTCATTAAGAATGGCGAACGAGGAGGATTCCCCATTGCTTGTCAATAAAGATCAATTCCAGATTCTGGAGTCATCAGGAAATCATGAACCTTCAGCTACGATAGTGCTATCCCATCTCGGGCATTTCTGTCCCATTGGCCAGGGAAATGCTAGAATCCAAAGGGTTGCCCTCATATTTCTCATTGTTCAAAGAGAGGGAATGGAATTTTCCCGAGCAGTAGAGTTGACCATAGATGAGATCCGATATGCCCCAGGCTAGGATAGGAACCAGAATCACAGCTAGGGAATGGTCCAATGATGAAACCCTTAATCCATAAACTGGGGCATGAACCATTTTGACCTTGGACCCAAATTGAATGCGGTCTAATGAGGAAAGCCATTATGCCCTAAACTGGGGCATGGACCAAATTGACCTTAGACCCAAATTGAGAGTGGTCTAACAAAGAAATCCATTGAACCCCCTAAGCCAAGGCATAAATTAGTCCAATCTTGGATTCAAAATGGTGTAGTGCAATGGCGATACCCCTTGCTCCATAAGCTGGGGCATAAGCTAGAATGATTCTGAACTCAACTAGAAGTGGTCCATTGATGAATCCATCAAACCCTAAACTGGGGCATGAACCAGAGTAACCTTGAGCTTAAAAAGAAATACTCCGGTTTTGAATGGATCCCAAACTGAAAAAAAAGAGGGAGAATTATATGGAAAAGGTAGGTATCTTGCACCTATTGATAGAGGGGCATGATGAGTCCTGCTATTAAAGATCTGAAGGAAGATTTATTCCCGCAACGACTGAAGGTGGTCGTCGAAGGCGTTATGCCCAACTAGAGCCGCTTGGACGAACTAGTTGTTTCAACTTTCTATTATCGGTATTTGATAGGTCATCCATGTCTGGGTCCAAGATCAATATGATTGTTGACAAGTCTAGTCTAATCTGTCCTGCAAGAAAAAAAAATCATCCCATTTGGGATTTCAATCTCTGTGCTTTGTCTCTTCCATACATTTCCTTCCAGTTTCATACATCCTCCTATTCTACGTGCGCAGTCAATTCTGACTCTGAAGATGATTGAAACGATGAGCCGTCTCCTGAACTTCTACACCACCTGGCCTCTTGAGAAAGAAAGGTCCAACCCGTCTGGGAAAGCTTTAAATGATCAATCGGGAGACACAAGAGTAGTCTCAAGAAACATGTATTGGAGAAGCTGCCATTTGTTCTATCTGTGAAAAGATTCCAAGGAAAGCACTAGTTAGTAAGAGATCATATCAACAGGTCAGCCAATCAGTACAAATGAGTGGAGGACAGATGTGCCACCAAAAAGATGAAAATACCAAAGTTCTTACAAAGTACATCATCTGCAAGCAAGAGATAGATGATGAATGATCCATCTCCAAATCAAAGAATGAGGTCATTGGAATACTCAGAAAAAAAAAAGAAATTCAAGCCTATGTTTTATCTACATCAATAATGGGAGGTAGTCACATCAGACAGAAGGTGATGAGTAACTTCTAGAGGACATCATACGGATTCACCTTTAGATAAAATCAGATACTATATGAGCAGTCACAAATGCTCATAAAGTTTACAGAAGATCAGAGTGCTAGTTGGGGCAAAGACGTTCTATCTGATTGGAAATGTTTGGAAGAAGAAGATTCCAATCCAATATTGAAAGTCATGATTCAACTTTGCGATCAAGCGAAGCACTGCATTATGTGGCCTCCACATAAAAAAAAAGAAGAAAAGAAAATAGCAAGATGTTGAATGGCATTGGAGCTCGACAGTAAGCCAATTGTCCCTCTCACTTCAAGAAGATGGTAGTTCCAACTAAAGCCTGCAAGCAAGTGCGATCATTCTTCGAGATTCACAGCATGTTGGACCGGACTTTTGATTTTAGCCAATTACATCCCGCCTTTACAGGAGACGATCTCATCACTTCTTCATCATCAGAGAAAGATTTCTCATCGGCATTAGACTCTCTCTCCCGTTTATCAATCTGACGGCTTTCCAAGGAGTTTCTATCACATGCCCTTCTTTTGATTATCAATTTTTATGGCATTGTATCTCATGATCATGTCATCATCTTATGTACAAATTCATGAATCTGGCTGGAACTCTCATCTGTCGTTCATTACATCCGACGGCTTACCAAGGTTCCTATAAGCCCTTCATTTCTCAAACCAATAAAATGGGATCTTCTCGGTAAGATAAATTCATTCTACATAAACAACCACCAAACACTCTCCTAATGGTAGACCCATGTGGACAGTTTCACATCAGTCCTCTTGGACCTTCAACATCAATAATTGTCAACAAACTTAAAGGTTTCAGGCCCAGATATGATCATGACTGATTCAACATCTCGATGTAGCTTGTTCAGACACGTGTTCCATCTGAACATCTCCTAGAAAGGAAAACATAATTCGGCACCATTTTTAATTTTGGTGTGGGACTGCATTTCCCTAAGGTCGCTTTTAGTGATGATTCAAATAGCTACCCGCCTATCAATGCATGTAGGTGTCAACTTAAATAGTGGGGCAAGGCTACCCATTTGTCATGAAAGTCATGCCGTTCGGATTTCCCTAAGGGTTTCAGACCATTGGATAGGACCATAATTTTGGCAATATCCTCACCATATCAGGACTCTTTAAATAAATAAAAAATTAAGGGAAGAAAAGAAACCTCAGCAAAGGAAAGGCAACCCGAGAAACCTCAATGGGCAACCATAATATCTCAGTGGGGTTAGGCAACCTGATGCAACCCTAAAGCATTGCCCTCTTTGGCCCTTCATAGAAAAATTCAGTGGTTCATGTAAACAAGTGTCATACCCTGTCTACCCTTCATAAGGAAAGGAACCTCTCTTTTGCTCTCCAGTGAATCATACTCGGAGGAGTTGAACAAACCATCATCTGTCGGGCTCCATAGCATTGCCTTTCAACATAATTCTATCTTCAAATCCTATTGGTCATGTTAGGGAGAGCAAATTCTCATGGCCTGGTTATGGATATAGCCAAATTCATTCAAATGATTAGTTCCTTCATTTTTCAAGATTCAGGAAGGGTTTATCAAAGAAGTCACTTTCTACAATCAATCTGTCAATCTTCCCCTGACCTTGGAAGCATGGTCAAATTCTAGATGCAATCCAGATTCAACCTAGTTCCAACTCTGTTAGATTGCCTGTGCCCTAGCACATTACAGTTGTAGACTGTCACAACATGCAGACACTGGGGCATAGATATACCCTATGCAGAGGAATTGAACTTGATCATGAGCATTACATCTAGGATCCATTGTCTAGTCTGAAGTCACTGACTTTCCTAGTCAATAGAAGTAGGTCCGTCCAAGTTTTTTGCCAAATTCTCAGTTTTCCCAATCATGTTGATGAAGAAAATCCAATGTGGTCGCTCACCTGTTAGGAGTTGGTCACCAAATTCTCTGAAGGAACACTTCGAATCCTTTGCTCCTCGTGCCTACTTTGAGGCCATAGTTTATTCATCTTTCAAAATTGACACAACAATATTCCAAGGCCCTGAGCTTTTCATAAGCCTAGATCAAGGGCTAAACCCATGTCACATTTCATCGTCGCTTGGCTATTCTATCAATTTGGTCTACCATAATGCACAGTTAAAGAACTTAGTTGACCAGATGTGCCTCGACAGTTTAACACCAAGGTCAATCAATAAAATCACTTTGGTTAGAGACTGTCAAGCTCCCCTCATTCTTGTCCAAAATCCTCGCTAGAGTTTCTTTCAATCCAAAATCCAACAACACCAATGTTGGTTGAAGAAAATCATCACTTTCAAATTACATGGAACCTTTCCAAGGGAGTAACCAAGTCATCCCTACCGTGCTGAAATTGAGTCAAACTTTCAGTACCAGGTCATAAATGGCAAATTTCAAATCTAGGTATCATGCCAGTGAAGTCCATGACAACATTTCCATTAATGTCATGTTTTGTGCCTTCACCAATAAAGCAGGAGCAAAAAAACTTGGAAAACTACCAAGGAATTCACCATCATTTCAAACATGTCCAGTACTCTATAGGTTTAAAGTCAAGAGACTTCCAAGATGGGTCAGATTTCAACCCTAAAGGTTCAAAGTCAACAAAGCCTTCCTGTATGGGTCACTTTCAAGCTTCCTAAAGGTTCATAGCCATAGAGCTTCCAAGAAGGATATTCCTATTTTCAATCCCGAAGGTCCAAAGCTGGTAGGAACTGCCAAGATGAGTCATTCAGTATCACCTTATAAGTGACCTTCTGAGTTCTTGCTCATTTCAGAATCAATAGCAAATTCCTCACCCTAAAAGTGACCTTTTGAGTTCTTACTCATTTCAGAATCAAATGTGGAGCCCAAGCTCATCCAAAGTTCAAATCAATCTCAGTCTATAAATGAGTCAAATGTAGAGCCCTAGCTCATCCAAAAATCAAATCAATCTCAGATTATTAGTGAATCAAATGCAGAGCCCTAGCTCATCCAAAGTTCAAATCAATCTCAGCCTATTAGTGAATCAAACGTAGAGCCGTAGCTCATTCAAAGATCAAGTCAATCTCAGCCTATAAATGAATCCAGAGCCCTAGCTCATTTAAAGATCAAGTCAATCTCAGCCTATTAGTAAAGCAAATGTAGAGCCCTAGCTCATTCAAAGATCAAGTCAATCTCAGCCTATAAGTGAATCAAATGCAGAGCCCTAGCTTATTCAGAAAATCAATCTCAAAACCTCAATTAAAAGAGCTTCAGTTCAATCAAAGAAAAGACAACAAGTCCTCCATCCAAACAAATCAATTTCGAGTCCAAGCTCATACAAATGAACCTTGTATTCACAGCCTAGTTTCATACAAGAAGAGGTTGCAAGCCTACCAATCAGTCTTGTATTCACAGCCTAGCTTCATACAAGAAGAGGTTTATCAGCCTACAAATGGATCAAGTTGGGTCCAAGCTCGTACATACCTTGCATCATGAGTCACCTCAGCAAGAAGAGGTTCCCAGCCTACAAATGAGCCTTGTATTCACAGCCTAGCTTCATACAAGAAGAGGTTTATCAGCCTACAAATGGATCAAGCCGGGTTCAAGCCCGCACGTACCTTGCATCATGAGTTCCACCTCAGCAAGAAGAGGTTCCCAGCCTACAAATGAGCCTTGTATTCACAGCCTAGCTTCATACAAGAGGAGCAGTCACCAATCTTCCAAGAAGAGCAAACCTTTTTGCTAGTCGAACTACGTTCTGGGCTTGATTTTTAGGACACCCTTAGAATACGTAGGCAGTTTAGGACAAATATCCCTAAGTGCAGCCCAATAAGCAATCTCACTCATATCCCAAAAATATGGTTCTTTTATCTTCAGCCTTCAATTGGTAACAATCTCAGCTAAAGAGGGGCATCTGTAAGCACCCCAATTTTGCCATTTCCAACTGAACAATGTCTTACTAATGCGTGGACAGCAAATGAAGAAAGATAAGTGAAAATTTGGGTTTTGGGCTATGACCTCGAGGTAGTTTTCGGTGATCCCCACAGCAGGGTCATGGGCTATTATCTGCATGGATGCATAGGTCATAGAATTATCTTCAAAATGAGACCATAATTGCTCAATTCTGATATCAAATGAAGAAGATATGACCATTTTAGTCGGATGATACATATAAGGGAGGTTTCTAAAATTATTATAAATAATAATAATCCCAGGGGCCTTCATGCAAATTATCCTAAGTCGGATTGCTTGAATTTCAAATCATCATATCTTGATCATCTGACATCGGATTCAGATGATTCCAAGGCCATTATTCTTCATTTGTGATGTCCTACAAAGTGGACTAGGAAAATCTCGGGTAGAAGTCTCCGGAGGGTCCCATGCAAAATTACACATGGAAATGGTCATTTAATATTCGAAAATTCATATTTTGATTACTCCACATCCAAATCAGGTGATTTCAGTTTCATTATGTTCTATTTTTAGTACTCTACAAAGTGGACGTAAAGGATTTTCGGCAGAAGTCCCCGAGTTGGCCATTTTATTTCCAAATGAGGTGATTCAAGCTCCAATATTCTTCATTTTTAGTGTTCTACAAAGTGAACGTAAAAAAATTGGAATAAAGGCTATCAAAAAATTTCGTGCGGGACGACAGTGAAAATGACCCATGAAATGATAGAGAGAGAAAACCCAATTAATTCCAATCAATCCAGTCAACTCAGCTCAACCCAAGCCAATCTTGGCCCAATCCAGTTAATTCAAGTCACTCTCAATCTAACCCAATTTCGGTTTAAGTCGGTCCAACCCGGTCAACTTAAGTTCGGACCAGTCTAGGCCGACTCATCCATGTGCATAGTGCCATACATCATATTATATAGTATAGTGCATACATATATGTAATTATATATATATATATATATATATATATATATATATATATATATTAATATGTATGTTATTACATGTTATTATGTATACTTTATGATGTATTATTGTATAAATGTCCATTATATTAGAGACTGACCAAGAAAGGAAAGAAAGAAAAGAGAGAGGACGTGAGATTGAGAGGCAGTCTGAGAGAATAAGAGAAAGAGAGATTGTGGAGAAGAAAAAGGAAAGAAAAGAGAGAAAGGGGAGGGGACGTGAAAGAGAGAATCAGAGAGAGATTGAGGGGAATCTAAGAGAGATTGGGGAGAAGATAAAAAAGGAAAAGAAAAGAAAAAAAGGGAAGCAAATCCGAGAGAGGACGGAAAGAAGGAGAAGATCGGGGAGAGAGAGGGTGAGAATCCAAAAATAAAAAAAAATAATAAAAAAAGGAAAGAAAAGGAAAATCGGGGAGAGAGAGAGAGTCGAGAAGATAAGGAGAAAGAGAGGAGGGCGGTGGATTGGAGAGAGAAAAAAAATAAAAAATCCGAATTGATAAGAGGGGAAGAGAGGGGGAGAACCGAGAAAGAAAAAAAAACAAAAAAAAAGAGAGGAGAACCGAGAAGAAGGAGGAGAGAGAGAGGGCGGTGAAGAGAAGGAATAAAAAAAATCAAAGAGGAGATCGAGAAGAGAGAGGGAAGAAAGAGACCGAACGAAGAAAGGGAGAGAGAGAGGGAGTGGAAGAATAAAAAAAAACAGAAAAAAGGAAAAGAAGAAAGGGGGGAAGACCGAGAAGAAGGAGGAGGTGGAGAGGAGAAGAAAAAAGAAAAAAAAAATAGAAAAGAAGGGGGGAAGACCGAGAAGAAGGAGGAGGTGGAGAGTAGAAGAAAAAGAAAAAAAACAGAAAAGAAGGGGGGAAGACCGAGAAGAAGGAGGAGGTGGAGAGGAGAAGAAAAAAAACAAAAAAAAATCAGAAAAGGAAGAAAGAGAGCAGAAGATGATGCCAGAGAGGGGGGAGAATCGAGAGGAGCAGAACGAGAAGATGAAGAAGAGGAAGAAGGAGAATGATGTGGATCTGCAACAGGTAAACCACCGCCCCTTTTTTATTTTTATTTTCTTCTTCTTCATATACTATTGCCTCAACCGAACAAACACCTGCCCACTCATCTTGCACCTGTCCAAAACCATTCTACCCGCATCCACCTGTGCAGCCATCTGCATCACCCTCTTATGAACTACATCAGTTCCTCATCTCTCCACTGCTACACCTTACATCCTCCTTCACACTTGCAGCCCATGCATCCCCCAACCAACATCTATCATCACTGATCCACCCTGTTCTTCAGTCAAGTTCTACCAAGAAAACCCATTGAGACACACCTGTCCACCCCACCTCACCACTAGCCACTCGCCATCACACCTGCACATGCCCTCATCTCTCTCACACATCTCCATTATCCCTTTCCCCAGTTATTCCTTGCAGCTATCATTAAAAATCCATAGACCAACAACCATCAACCGCCACCACTTACTGTACTCCGTATCCATTGCAACCCCCCTTGATCCGTAAATTTATCACCTAATCCTCTCTCCCATGAAATTGAGCTATTGGATGATTAATTTTGTTAGATAATGTGATGCCAGGAAATTGAACCGTTGGATGATTAATTTTGTTTGATCATTTAATGCCATGAAATTGAGCCACTGATGTTAATCTGATAATGATGTGATGTTAAATTTAATTTGAGCCATTGATATTGAGTGAATTTTAATTTGATTAATTGTGAGCCATATGATTCGAAATTTTAAGGTGATTGATCTAGCCTTTGATTTAGATTTTTTTTAAGTGATTGATCATGGCCTTTTGATTATGAATTTTTATGAGATAAAATCTGGCCATCGATTTTGGATGCTTTAAACGGGCCATTGATCTTGGATGTTTGAATGGTCAAATCTGGACCATTGATTTTAGATGCTTGATCCAAACCATTGGATATTCATTATGAGTGTCTTAAATGGATCCGAATCGTTGGATCTTCACTATGAATGTTTTAAATACATCTAAACTATTAGATTATCATCATGGTTGATTTCAATGCATCTGAACGATTGGACTTTCATCTTGAGTGATTGAACCGTTGGATTATATTTGGGAATGTTTTAAATGAATCTGAATGGTTAGATTACCATCAATAGTGATGTATACCATTGAATTTTTCATCATGAGTGATTTTAGATGCACTGCCATATTTGGATGCTCATTGCCATGTCTAAATGCTCATTGCCATATTAGGTCTTGCCATGCTTAGAATTAGCATATTAGATCTTACCATATAGGCTCTTGCCTTATTTGCAGTGCATGCCATATTAGGGAGATTTTCACAATCTTGCTATATGTGTATTTCTTGTCATAAATGTATTATATGTCATATTTAGATGAATAATTCAATTTTGGTAATACTTTAATTTATGCAGCACCCTAGTCAAACTGCCATATCTACACACTTCTAGAAGACAATCTAGGCGTGGGGACGTGCATTTAGGCACCCACATTCTTGGGAAGGGCATAATGGGGATAATAAAAATCTTAATAAAGAAAGAAAATGCTTTTTCAAACCTTCCAAAATTAGAATTCAGGATGAAAAGGGTAATTTCGGACGATTTTGCCCCTCGACAAACCCTAAACCTAGAACAGGTTCTCAACCCTAAACCTAAAATAGGTTCTCAACCCTAAACCTATAATAGGTTCTAAATTCTAACCTAGAAAAGGTTATCAGCCCGAACTACGTGGATTCTGATTCCTAGGTCAAACCCTAGGATACGTAGGCCATTTGGGAGAAACCCAAATTTGGATCCACAATTTAGTCAACTCGGACTATCCATAGATCCACTAGGATATCCCCCATATTTTAACCCAAATAGGGTTATCCACACCTTAGTCCACTTGGACTACCCATAGATCCACTAGGATATTCAACCATTTCAATACAAGCCCCATTTTGATCCAAATAGGGTTATCCAAGTTCGAACTACGCGGATTCTGATTCCTAGGTCAAACCCTACGATACGTAGGCTATTTGGGAGAATCCCAAATTCGGATCGACACCTTAGTCCACTCAGACTATCCATAGATCCACTAGGAAATCCATTCCCATTTCAACACAGAGTCCCGAACTATGCGGATTCTGATTCCTAGGGCAAACCCTAGGATACGTAGGCTATTTGGGAGAAACCCAAATTCGGATCCAAACCTTAGTCCACTCGGACTATCCATAGATCCACTAGGATATCTATCCATATTCCAACCCAAAAAGGGTTATCCAAACCTTAGTCCACTCGGACTATCCATAGATCCACTAGGATATCTATCCATATTCCAACCCAAAAAGGATTATCCACACCTTAGTCCACTCTGACCATCCATAGATCCACTAGGATATTTACCCATATTTTAACCCAAATCGCGTTATCCAGCCTGAACTACGTGGATTCTGATTCCTAGGGAAAACTCTATGATACATAGGCTATTTGGGATAAACCCAAATTCGGATCCATACCTTAGTCCACTCAGACTATCCATAGATCCACTAGGATATCCATCCATTTTAACCCAATTTCAAACTACGCGGATTCTGATTCCTAGGTCAAACCCTAGGATACGTAGGCTATTTGGGAGAAACCCAAATTTGGATCCAAACCTTAGTCTACTTGGACTATCCATAGATCCACTAGGATATTTATCCATATTTTGACACACATAGGGTTGTCCACATTCCAAGCCAGAATGGGTTATCCATATTTCAACCAAAATAGGGTTATCTTTAGATCCACTAGGACTATCTATCAGTCCAGATGGACTATTCAGATCCTAACCCATAGGATTTCTCAGTCTTTCAAGCATAAATTTTCACTTAAACAAAGAACTTAATCATGCACAAGCGTAAATCACATCCATAAACTTTAATCACACCTGAACTACGATGGTGAACCTAATTTTTGGAATAATTCCATAATACGTAGGCAATCTGATGAATACAGATTCGGTTCAATGATATCAAACCACTTGGTTTGGCTTGGTTTAATAGATAGATTCTAGCATAGGAAAGGCATAGGAGACCGATTTTGGTCGGGTGGTTTGGGTGCCTAACCTCTTCCCATAACCATAACCTGACGCTTACCCAATCTCTGATGATCCGAAATCTAATCTATGGGACATGAGTCAATCAAAGTTTTACCTTGGGGAGAGATTTCACATTTCTAAGGTCCTAGACCTAAATCTAGGTGGTGAATACCAAAAGATTTCCATCTTTGTCCTCACAGGAGGAGGGATGGCTTCCGCATCCATGTACGTCCGATCATCATCCTCCTCATCATCACTATCGTGTGCCTTTGTTGCTGCTACTGCTTCCTCCTCTGCATTTGCTTCTGCTACCCGAGTGAGAGGACGTCTCATAGCTTTCCTCTCATCATCACTGACCTGTATCTCTCTCATGCCCATCCTACTGATGGCCTCCCAATCAAGGTCAGCTGAGAAGGTGTCCTCAAGGATCCTCTCATCCACTAGGTCTACTGTAAATGAGCGGGCAAGGTGGAGATCAGCCACCTATAGGGCAAGTTACCTCTTGAGTCAGGCAACGTAGCTCTGTGCATAGTCCGAAGAATGATATATGGAAGGCAGACTGACTGCCTAGTATAGATACAGTACAGCAGGTACCGAGTCAGCTGTGAGACCATCTCGTAGTGTCCACCCTGGGGATTAAGATTATGCTGGATAATCTTACAGTAGACCCGTGGCTCTGGACGCAGGTTGACTGCTTTCATCTCCCAGCGGTCATCCCAAAGAATCTGGTTATCTATTTCTACATGCACCTATGTAGACAAAAACTGTGGCTCCCTAGGTGCATAGTAAACCAACTGACCATCGTTGGAAATGCCTAGGAGATCATCTAACTCCTGACAGTTGAAAGATATTGGAACCATTTTCCCTAGCTGGTGATCCGAAACTCTCTATCCCTGTCAACATCCTCTAGGTCACCCTCTACCTGTAGGTGATAGTAAAACTGCTTGACTAAGTCCGGGCAAATGCAAGCCTCGTATAAAATCATTGGAAGCCAGCCTATATCACCAAATGCCCTCTCCACATCAAACAGGACTAAATGGGCTAAGTTTACACACCGACCCCCTTCCACTTTCTTCCAGTCAGACCAAGGATATCGCACCTTTGCTTCAACGGACCTGAAGTGTTGTGGGTCATGAACTCAAGGAACCTTAGTGCGAACCATGATAACTGCAAGAGAAGAAAATAAGAAAAATAAGTTAGATAAATTTGAAAATTTGACAGTACAAGGACGTAAAATGGGAAAAAACTTAACTTTTCACCCAAATATTTGGGCAGAAGGACTTACATATGTCCCAAACCATCTTGCAAGGCTCATACAATCGAAAATTTAAACTAGGTAGGTCGAATTTGAAGAAATTTTGACAATTGGGAAAAACCCCAAAATTTAGGTCAAAATGGGAATTTTCAAGTTTCTACTAAACTAACCGATGAAACTCAAATTTTCTTGAGGGCTTCCATCCATTGGGTGGCCAATAGCAATAACCCCCAATAAAAATCAAATTTTTACAGTCAGAAAAATATTAATTTGAAGAAAACCCTATAAATGGAGCAAAACCTAGGTATAAAAGCTTAAAAAGAAGAAAGAATAGAGGACATACCTTGAGCAATGGAGTGACGATTGTTGATCGATGGAAAAATCACCAAGTTCGTTTTGAAGACCCACACTCTATGAACCTGATCTAAACCATTAATTCATGTCGTAACAGGTCTTCCAATCATCACCGGGTCAGACGGGACGAACAGATGACAACCAGGTACAAAAACGGACCATGTATGATAATTTATTCTTACCGGTCGATGGTACCAGTCGACCGGTATGTCTGCGCAGGCAGACTGCTTAGATCCAGAACTGGATCTCTGTGGGTCTCACTTTCCAAATATCGAACCCGAGGACTTCCTAACATAAGAGCGACTTCGTAAACTCAATCCTAGTCTATTTAAGGACCCTTAAACCTCCTAAAATCTCTTTTATTGATTCTCACAGACCCTAGAGAGGAGAAAGAGATCGAAGAAGGAGAAAGAGCTAAGGAAGGAGGGAGAGGAGCCGCCGTTACCGTTAACGTTGGACGAAGAACACTCTACTGCGAACCAACGGTAAGTGCTTAAACCTTCCTCTACGTTAATCGTTCTAGAAAGTTAGTTATGAATGGATCAATACCATGCAAGGCGAGGTATTGATCTAAACCAGAATTTGCCGTCAAACACTAATATAGTTGGTAAACCTTAGATTCAAGTTATAGGTTGAAGATCATCGAAACTAGGACTTGAATGGAGTTTGAAACAACTCTAACTCGTTGCTCGGACCTAGAATGTATAGGAGAAACCCTAGAATCAATAGGGGGTGACCGACAGAAGGCAAGAACCAGGTGTATGGTCTTCCGGAGACATACCTATAAGACCCGCACTCCGTAAACCCGGTCTAAACATTGGTTTTGTGTCGTAGCAGGTCTTTCGATCATCACCGGGCCAGACGGGATGAGTGGATGACAAATAGGTACAAAATCAGTTCAAAGACGGTCAATTAATCATCATTTTATGTTGACCGGTCGATGGTACCGATCGACCGGTACCATCTACGCAGCTGAGTACGGAGATCCAGAATTAGATCTCTGTGGGTCCCATTTTCCTAAACCCTAATGCTTGAACCTTCCTAATCCTAATAGGGTTACTAAACCCTAATGTTAGCTTATAAATACACCTTAAACCTCCTCAAAACCTTTCCATTGTCTCTCATAAACTCTAGAGAAGAGAAGGAGGTTGGAAAGGAGAAGGAGCTAGGAAGAAGGAGGTGCCGCCATTGCCGTTCGACGACGCTCACTTTACGCCAATCGACGGTAAGTGTTTTAATCATTTTTCTTATCCTTTGACACTAGGATAGTTGTATGGGTGGATCAATACCATGCAAGTAGGTATTGATCTAAAACCCTAAATTGGCCAATAAACCATAAGTTGCCGTCAAACCCTAGATTCGAGTTCCGAGATGATATTCATCGAAACGAGACTTGAATGAGTTGGGGATAACTCTAACTCCAAGATTAGACTTAGAATGGATAGGAGAAACCCTGGAAATCCATAGAGAATGATCGACGACAGTCGAAAAACCCAAGTATGGTCTTTCGGAGACATACCGGTCGACTATACTGGTTGCACACAGTGCGGCCGGTATGTTGCCACCGGTACCTTTCGGGAGGCTGGTCTGTGGGGACCGACTGACCATACCGGTCGCAGTCTTCCCCACAGAGCTAGGACCGGTACATGCCATCGGTCAGCTCTGTGAGGGTATTTTGTAACTTTGTTGGTTTTCGACCAACGTGAAACCCTAAGAAAACTATTCTAATGAAACCCTAATAATATTGTAGGACTTTGTGAAAGCATGTTTGGATCTTGCGACGTGGAGCAAGCTAACAAACGAGCATCAAGTAAGGGAATCTGACCTAAACCTAATAATTAATGGACAGTAAATCGTTGTTAACCACCTGATTATATATGATGTGATGTTTGTGTATATTCACATGCCATCTTTTAATTTAAGTTATTATTACTGTTCATGCATTGTTAGGATGTGATTGTTAAGCATGTGATTATTTTCGTTAGTGTGTGGAGTGGGGCATGGGCCTGGGATCGCTCCCCACACTAGCATCTTTTTGTAGTATTCTGTCTTAACATGTTTGGTACGGGTGGGGCATCAGGGGAAGGTCGTGGTACGGTGGTCTCCGATGTTGATGCTGGCCTGGCCATGGTTATGTGGCATTGTGGTCTCCGAGGTCGACGCTGGCCTGTCCACGATGCTTTAGCTCTATCTCTATGCCGTAGGGAGTTATGTTGGGATATGGTCTACCTGCGTTATGTATCTATCCTAGTGGGTTAGTTACGGATAGGGCATCAGGGGAGGTGTGGGAATGCCTTAGCTCTATCTTAATGCCGTAGACGGTTGTGCTGGGATAGAGCATACATTGATGACATATAGGATTGGTTAGTTGTGAGCCCAGTTTGTGAGCCCTGGCCAGTAGGGGCTTAGGTACTGATATGGGTAGAGCATCAGGGGAGGTACGGGGGTATCTTAGCTCTATTTCTATTCCATGTTGGGTGCATGTGGGCAGATGGGGGTGTGATCCATGCTGTGCCACACACTCGTGTATAGAGGTGCGGGGGCCACCAAACCTTTCTATAACACATTGCAAACTTAAACTAGACCACAGCATAAAAATTATTGTTACTCATGCATAATATTGTGAAACTGTCTGATTGTCTTACTGAGCTAAGTTGTGAGCTCACCCTTTGTGTACACTTTGTTTTTAGATGTTGATGCAGGATACACGGTGGATGACTATATGAACGCTCCGGCGTATGGTGATGTTGCTGCTCTGGGTGTACAGGCAGGAGAGGACGAGCATGATGCTTCATGCGAGTGCCCTTTCTGCGTGTACCTTTGATTTGACTTTTATTTATTTTCATTATTTTTGGTTGGATTAAAGTGATGTAACGGTATTATATTTAAGGTTTGGATTTGAATAATTGGATACTTATTTAATTTATCAATAGATACTCAGTTCATTATATTTTAAAGACTTCTACTGTATTATTTATATTTTGATTGTGGTTATGTGTAATGGTTTGTATGAGTGGACACGGCCTATTCGAGATCCTGGTGTGAACCGTTGGTTCGATGACGGTTCACTCACACCATTCTGGTTGGATCAGAATTGGAATGTGACAACTTGGTATCAGAGCCCCCGGGCTCTGTCCAATAGACCATATTGCACTTAACTAAGTCGATGAACTGAGTTAGGATAATTTATAAAATATTAATACAAATACACCCTAAGCATTGTTTGATACCTAAGATGGACTAAGAAAGAGCATAATGTATTATATTAAATATGGAACTTAACATTTTCACATATACTAGTTAGGTGAAACATGAAAACTTTCATTAAATAGAAAAAGAGTATCAGTTGAATAGTGCTATAGGGTACAGTCCACAAACCGGACAGTTACCCTGTTATATAATACATCATAAGAGAAGAAAAATAAGAGGGACAATCATGGGGTAGGGGGCCTGGGAGGAATAGGGTCTACTATATCATAGTCTCGCTCGTAAGCGACCTTGAGCCAGTGCACCTGATCCTGTGTACCTCTGAGACTGTGAGCCAACTGCGCCAAGTCACGGCTCATCTCACGCTGAGTGTCCCTGATCTCCATAATCATACCCATCATGGTGTCGGGTGAAGGCTGAGATGGTCCAGCTGTAGAGGTAGACGGTGGTGCTGCAGGTGTAGGCTGTGGGACAGGCACTGGTGCTTCCCCAGCCATATCGTCATCATCCCTCCCAGCCTCTGCCGCATAGGCCGCATTGGCTGCTGCTGCTGCTGCTGCCGCGGCTGCAACCCTCCCGAGTGGACGAGGGTGAGCCTCCAACTCGTCATTGCTAACGGGCCAGATCGACCATCTGCATCCTCTGAATGGCCTCCCAGTCAATGTCGGAGGTCATAGTATCCTCAATCGTCACCTCGCCTCTCATGCTCACACCCAGGCGACATAGCAGGAAGGTAATGAGACGACCGTAGGGAAGGTTACTGGCCTGATCAACCAGGGTCGCCTGATGCATGGTCCGGATGATGAGGTAAGGGAGAGAGACCCGCTCCCCGGTGCAGACGCGATGGGTGATCTCGAGTGAGCTGAGATAACTCACTGTAGTGGCCGCTCTGGGGCACAATGTCGTGCTGGATGATGCGGCTATAAACTCGAGCTAGGGGCTTCAGACTATCCGCCTTCATAGGAGCCCCAGGATTGAGGATCTGCTCGGCGATCTCTTGGCGTAAGTCCTCGCTAAGATAGCCCTTCACCTTTGGGGGCAGTATACTAAGTCTCCATCATTGGGTACCCCCAACAGATCAGCTAACTGGTGGGTGTTGAAGGAGATAGGTACACCCTTGACATAGCTAGAGATGCGTAAGTCCCTACCCTGGTTGGGATCGTTAACATCCCCATGCAGCTCCAGGTTAGCATAGAAATGCTTAACCAGGTTGGGACGGGTGGTATCAGTGTAGGATATTACCGGTACCCACCCAAGCGCGTCGAAAGCGGCTCGCACATCGAACCTCTCCAGCTGATCCAGGTTAACTCGACGCCCGGATTCGATGTTTTTGCTATCGAACCATGGGAAACGAGCTTGTGCCTCCAAGGATTGAAACCAGTGCTCGTCGAGTTGTGGAGCGGGTGGCTGAGAAGCGCGAACGCTCGAGCCATGAGGACATTTGCCCAGAGCACGTCGTGGAGCCATTAAACTGCAAAACAAAAAGGAATTAAGAAGAAAATGTTAGGTTTTGTCGAAATTTCGGCAGCATAACGACTGTAAATTGGGAAAAAGCCTCAAACTCACCCAAAAACTTGGGGAGGAGGACTTACGTAACCCCCACACTCTTCAACAAACCAATCGCAGGCAAATACAATAAGCAATTTCAAGAATTTAAGAAAAAATAAGAAAATTTGAAAAATTTCGAAAACCTAGGTCAAAAAGTGGAAAAATTCAATTTTTATCAAAACCGTTCAGTGGAACCTCAAATTAGTTGAGGGCTTTTGCTCTTAGGGGTCCCTAAACCCTTTCTAAGCCGAAGGAAAAGAGTTCCTACGATTGGAATCTCTCAATCAAAGAAAAACCTAAAATTTTAACTAAAGACGATATGAAAATTTTGTAAAAACTTGATAGAGAGGGAAGAGACCTACCTGGAGACGATGTTCTAAGTCTTGAACAGAAGAAAATGACTTCTAAGATCACTTGTCGGACTGTAGCAACTCGGGAGCTACAGAGAAATCGCCATCGGAGAGAAAGAAGAAAGAAAAAGTGAGAAAAATCTCACTTTTTCGCGATTTTAAAAGCAATTCTGGGCATACCGGTCGACGGTTTTGCCTATACCGGTCGACCGGTATCCCTACAGACATGCGACCGCTATGTCTCGATCAGAATTAAAATTCTGACCGGTCGACTATACCGGTCGCAGCATTGTCTACAAAGTGTCGATCGGTATCTCCCAAGACATGCGACCGCTATGTCTCGGTCAGAATTTTTAATTCCGACCGGTCGACTATACCGGTCGCAACATATTCTA
>CM053276.1:58092274-58170704 GCA_028583415.1 Protea cynaroides
CCAAAACCTAGGTCAAAAATCCAAAAATTCGATTTTGAGAAAAACCATATGGTGGAACCTAAAATAAGTTGAGGGCTTTTGTTCATAGAGGTCTCTAAACTATTTCTAAGCCAAAGAAAAAGAGTTCCTACGGTTAGAATCTTCCAAACCAAGAAAAATCTAGTTTTTGGGCAAGAAACCATGAAGAAACGATGTAAAAGGAAGAGAGGAAGGAAGAACCTTACTTGGAGATGATGTTCAAGGTCTTGATCGGAAGAAGAGCGCTCCTAAGGTCACCGGTCGGACTGTAGCAACTCACCAAGTCAGAGAGAAATCTCCACAGGAGAGAATGGAAAGAAGAAAAGTGAGAAAAGACTCACTTTTTACGATTTTAAAGCCTTTTTGGGCATACCGGTCGACGGTTTGCCCTATACCGATCGACCGATACCCCTTGGTACCTGCGACCGGTACCTCTCGACCGCAAGAATGGTGCTGACCGGTCGACCATACCAGTCGCACCACACTCTACAGTGTCACGACCGGTAAGTCGCGACCGAACAAAAAAAAATTGAGGAAATTTTAAAATTTTTTATTTAAAGCGTCCTTTACAAATTTTGCCTTGCACTTGTTAAAGACTAACACTATTATGAATATTCGAATGTACCTCATGTGTTATGTCTTCTTCCCAGATCCAGACAGGAAAGAGTAATTTAAGATGGTAGGCGAAAATGGTCGTAGAGGCTCATGAAAGCGTCACCACTCAAGGGGGTGTCAAGCCGAGGACAATGTGGATGCAGGAACTATAGATGAGCAAAACCTGAACCCGAAAAGTGGAGAAGGGAAAAGTCACAGAGCAGCAACATATTTACCAGGCCCTCCTCACACTAACTCTGAGACTATTGTGACGAATCTGGTTTATCAGATGGAAGCTCAGCAGAAGGTATTCTTGAACAAGATGCTGAAGATGTTCAGGCCCCCGGGATATATTCCTACAGAAAGTACGCCTGAGTCTGAGGGAAATAACACCACACTGCCAATGGATGGTAGTATTGGGCCGATGGGCTAAGGACATAATCTACAACCACCACACCAATTTTCAATGTTGTCTGCCTATCTATGGATCTATCCGTACCCACCACCATGGTATGGAACAAATACACAGGGGCAGAATGACCTAAGCCGAGCGGTGGATAGGTTTTTGAAGTTGAAACCCCCTACCTTCATAGGGAAACTAGGAAAACCACTATGGCCTGCACAGTGGGTTGCTGAGATGGAGAAGAACTTCTGTCTGATGACTTGCACGAAGGATTAGAAGGTGTTGTTTGCTATGCACATGCTCAAGGAAGATGCTAATGTCTGGTGGAATTCTACCCGGACATACTTGGAGACAAGGCTAACTCAGATTACTTGGGAAATATTCAAGGGAGCTTTCTTTGATAAGTACTTTTCGAAGAGCTTTCGTGATCAAATGGAGAAGGAATTCTTAAACCTGCAACAATCCCAGTTGAATGTTGATGCGTACCAGTAGAGGTATGAAGAGCTATTTTTCTTCGCTCCAGAAAGCATGCAAAAGGAGGAAACCAAGACCCGCAGGTTCACCATGGGATTGCAAAAAAGTATCTGAGAGCACGTCTTGGAGAAGAAAGTATATAACGAGGCTGTGCAGATTGCTAGGGTGATTGAATCAAGCCAAAGAAACAGCTTCTTTGCTCAAAACAGGGGACTGAAGAGGCCTGCTACTGAGACTTCAAGTGGAGGGAACACTAGACCATTCCGCCCATACAGGGCTCAATCTGCTATTCAGGTGGAGGGAAAACTAGACCATTCAACCCATACAGGGCTCAATCTGCTATGGTGCCAGCAAGGAATACTACTGCACCACTACCATCATAAGTAGCTGGACAAAACCCAAAAGTTAAATGTTTCAACTGCCAACAATTGGGTCATTATGCAAAGACCTGTACTCTACCTAAAAAGCAACTGCCACAGCAAGGGAAGATATTTGCAGTCACCACTGAAGAGGCAGCCGCATCACCTGATGTGGTTACTGGTATGATTCCGTCCCTTACTATTTGGCTTACTATTTTGTTATGTATGAGCATGTAGAACTAAGGGATAACTAAATTTCAGGAACTGTAAATATAGCTGGTGTACCCGCCAGAGTACTCTTCGACTCTGGGGCCATGTACTCCTTTGTTTCTATGTCTTTTGGGAAACGAATGGAATTACCTGTCAAGTATTTAACCCCAAGCTTGATAGTTCGCTCTCCGTTAGGAGTAGAAGTGGTATTGAATGAATGCTATGGGCCGTGTACAGTTAGTATTGAGGGCGGAAACCTAGAAGCAAATCTGGTTCAACTTGAGATGGTAGACTTTGACGTCATCTTGGGAATGGAAACTTGTTTTTAAAGATGAGAAGGGAAAGGAGTTTAGCTTCACTAGAACCAAGTTACCTAGGAAGCGAAAGCTGATCTTCTCTGCCCTAAAAGCTAATAGATGCTTAGAAAAGGGAGGAGTGGGGTACTTAGTGTCTGTGGTCGACATCACTGCAGAGGTGCCAAGGATGGAAGATCTAGATGTGGTACAAGAGTTTTCAGATGTATTTCCCAAAGATCTACCAGGTCTACTTCCAGATAGGGCTATAGAGTTCGTGATAGACCTCATGCCAGGGTCGGCACCGGTGTCTAAGGCACCGTATAAGATGGCCCCTACAGAATTAAAGGAGTTGAAGATTCAGTTACAAGAACTACTAGATAAGGATTTCATACGACCAAGTATATTGCCATAGGGAGCAACTGTATTGTTTGTAAAGAAGAAGGACGATAGTGTACGACTATGTATCGACTACCAAGAGTTGAACAAGTTAACCATCAAGAATCGATACCCTTTGCCTAGGATCGATGATCTGTTTGATCAGTTGCAGGGTGCAAAGGTTTTCTCAAAGATTGATCTTAGATCAGGGTATCACCAACTGAAGATCAAGGCAGGAGATATTCCAAAGACTGCTTTCAGGACAAGGTATGGGCATTAGGAGTTCTTGGTAATGTCGTTCGGGTTAACTAACGCTCCAGCGTCGTTCATGGAACTAATGAACTGAGTGTTTCATGACATGTTGGACACTTCGGTCATCGTATTCATCGATGACATCATGGTCTACTAAAAGGATAGGGAGGCTCATGCAACACATTTGAGAGCAGTCCTACAATGGCTGAGAAGGGAGAAGCTTTATGCCAAGTTCAAGAAGTATGAATTTTGGCTGAAGGAAGTGGCCTTCTTGGGTCACGTAGTATCTGCAGACGGTGTCAAAGTAGATCCAAGCAAGATCACAGCTATAGTAGGATGGGATGCACCGAAATCAGTTGCGAAGATTCGTAGTTTCCTTGGATTGGCTGGTTACTATAGAAGATTCATGGAAGACTACTCAAGGATCACCGTTCCACTTACCAGACTAACCAAGAAAGGAGAAAAGTTCATATGGACAGATGAGTGTGAGAAGTGCTTTTAGACTTTGAAGTCAAGACTAGTCTCTGCACCTATCTTGACCATCCCAGTACTAGGCTGCCGTTTACCCTATATACGAATGCCTCAGGGTTGGGTCTTGGATGTGTGTTGATGCAAGGAAAATAGATGATTGCCTACGCATCAAGACAATTGAAAGAGCATGAGAAGAACTATCCTACACATGATCTGGAGTTAGCAGCAGTCATTCACACAATCAAGACTTGGAGGCACTACCTTTATGGTGAAAAGTTTCAAATTAAATCGGATCACAAGAGTTTGGCTTACCTTTTTACTATGTAGGACCTGAATATGAGACAGAGGAGATGGCTGGAGCTATTAAAAGATTATGATTGTGACATCCAGTACCATCCGGGTAAGGCAAACGTTGTGGCTGTTGCCATAAGCAGAAAGTGGGCATTGAAACCTGAGGCAGGACCTAGTACAAATGCTGCACTGTATGCTGCAGCCTCAGGCTCAATAGAGAATGATAAAGAGTATATATTAGAGACTACAAGAGATCCAGTGGAACAGGGCTTAATTCATAAGTTCACATTGATGTTCGCAGCTTTGAAGATCACATCGGATCTAATAGATGGGGTCAAAGTAGCAATCCTATAGGATCCACACCTCAAGACTGTGCAAGAAGATCTAGAGAAGGGTAAAAGCAACCCTAATTTTACCTTGGATTCAGACAAGGTACTCAGGTATCGTGGATGATTATGTATACCTGAAAGTGAGAACTCAAATATTAGAGATAGAGTTATGACAGAAGCTCACTACACCCATATTCGGTACATCCAGGAAGCACCAAAATGTACCATGATTTAAGAAGACTATATTGGTGGAGGGGTATGAAAGCAGATGTAGCTCGATCGTATTCCAATGTCTGAATTGCCAGCAAGTTAAAGCAGAAAGGCAGAGACTCGTAGGTTTGCTACAACCACTATCAGAGCCAACATGGAAGTGGGATTGTATCACAATGGATTTCGTCACTGGCCTACCCTTGACACCAAGGTCGGTGGATGCAGTATGGGTTATAGTCGATCGACTTACCAAGATAGCTTGCTTCATCGCTGTCAGCCCTCAGTATACCATGGACAAGATGGCCAAGCTATATGTGGATAATATAGTCAAACTTCATGGCGTCCAGAAAGTTTAGTATCTGACAGAGATCCCCATTTTACATCAATGTTCTGGGAAGGATTACAGAAAGCCATGGGAACCAAGTTGAAGTTTAGCACAGCTTTTCATCCTCAGATAGACGGGCAGTCAGAAAGAACTATTCAAATCTTAGAGGATATGCTCCGAGCGTGTGCCCTAGATTTCAAAGGACCTTGGGACGAGAAGCTATCGCTTATCAAGTTTGCTTATAACAATAGTTACCAGGCTACGATCCAAATGGCTCCATACGAGGCACTCTATGGGAAGAAATGTCATACACCTCTGTTATGGAATGAGGTGGGAGAGAGAAGGATTGTAGGACCGGAGTTTATCAAAGAAACTTTTCGAGTGATTGATCAAATCAAGGAAAGAGTGAAGACAGCACAAGTTCAAAAAAAGCACTATGCAGATAATCGATGTCAAGATCTGGAGTTTGTTGTGGGTGACAAAGTATTTTTGAAGATATCACCTATGTGAGGTCTGAAACGGTTTGGTAAGAAGGGGAAGCTATGCCCCAGGTCTATGGGACCATATGAAATTTTGACCAGACGTGGTAATGTGGCATATCAACTAGCTCTACCACCATCTGTTAAACGTTTATGATGTGTTCCATGTTTCTTTATTGAAGAAGTATGTCAGGGATCCATTGCACATCTTGACAGCAGACCCACCAGACTTGACAGAGGACTTGACATTTGAAGTGGTACCTGTGATGCTCACAAGCCAAAAGGTACAACATCTTCGAAGCAAGGATATCCATTACGTCAAAGTGCATTGGAAAAGCCAAGATTTAGAAGAAATCACTTGGGAAGAAAAAAACTCGATACGAAAGGAATACCCTAACCTTTTCAACAAATAAGGTACGTATAAATTTTGAGGCTGAAATTTATTTAAGGGTGGGGGAGTTGTGAAACCTACTTGCAAATTTTGGGGATGAAATTTCTTTTAAGGGTGGGGGAGTTGTAAGACCCACACTCCATGAACCCGATCTAAACCTTTAATTCATGTCGTAACAGGTCTTTCAATCATCACCGGGCCAGACGGGATGAACGGATGACAACCAGGTACAAAAACAGACCATGTATAATAATTTATTCATACCGGTCGATGGTACTGGTCGATGGTACCGGCCGATCGGTATGTTTGCACAGGTAGACGGCTTAGATCCGGAATTAGATCTCTGCGGGTCCCATTATCCAACTATCGAACCCTAGGACTTTCCTAACGTAAGGGGGACTTCCTAAACTCAATCCTAATCTATTTAAGGACCCCTAAACCTCCTAAAATCTCTTTCATTGATTCTCACAAACCCTAGAGAGGAGAAAGAGATCGAAGAAAGAGAAAGAGCCAAGGAAGGAGGGAGAGGAGCCACCGTTGCCGTTGGACGAAGAACACTCTACTGCGAACCAACGGTAAGTGCTTAAACCTTCCTCTACATTAATCGTTCTAGAAGGTTAGTCATGAATGGATCAATACCAAGCAAGGCGAGGTATTGATCTAAACCAAAATTTGCCGTCAAACCTTAATATAGTTGTTAAACCCTAGATTCAAGTTCTAGGTTGAAGATGATCGAAACTAGGACTTGAATGGAGTTTGAAACAACTCTAACTCATTGCTCAGATGTAGAATGTATAGGAGAAACCCTAGAATCAATAGGGGGTGACCGATGAAAGTTGAGAATCAGGTGTATGGTCTTCCAGAGACATACCGATCGCACCTTATGCGACCGATACTACGACCGGTACCTCCCAGGGACTGGTTTATGGGGACTGGTCGACCATACTGGTCGCACCTTTCCCCACAGTACCATGACCGATACCTATGACCGGTCTGCACTGTGAGGAGTGTTTTGACCCAGTTGGTTTTGCGACCAACGCAAATCCTAAGAAAATTATTCTAACATAACCCTAACATCGTATAGGGCCTTGTGATAGTGAGTTTGGATTATGTAACGTGGAGCAAGCTATTAAACAAGCGTCAGGTAAGGGAATCAGACCTAAACCCTAATAACTTAATAACAGTAAAACGTTGTTAATAATTATGATTTTATGGAATGGTGTTTGTGCATACTCGCATGTCATCTTTACTTTCAGTTATTATATTGTTCATGCATACTCACTATGCTAGGATGTGACTGTTAGGCATGTTTTCATTGGTGTGTGGAATGGGAAGGGCCTGGGGTATGGGATCATTCCTCACACTAGCACCTTTTCGTATCATTTTTATCTTAGCATGCTTGGTGCGGGTAGGGTATCAGGGGGAGGAAGTGGCATTGTGGTCTCCAGCCTGGCCATTAGACTCTAGCTCTATCTCTATGCCGTAGGGAGCTGTGCTGGGATAGGGCTTACTGTGATGACATATAGGATTGGTTAGTTGCGAGCCCATTTTGCAAGTCCTCGCTAACAGGAGCTTACGTATTGGTATGGGTAGGGTATCAGGGGAAGTGTTGGCGGTGTTTGATCCAGACGCTTTGGCTCTATCTCTATTCCATGGTGGGTGCATGTGGGACGACAGTGGTGTTTGATCCATTGGGCGGCTTCACATGCTCATGTATAGAGGTGCGGTGGCTGCTAATCCTTTCTATAGCACATTGCAAACTTAAAACCAGACCATAATGTGAATGTTACTCATGCATATGTTTGTTGCATTGTCTGATTGTCTTACTGAGCTAAGTTATGAGCTCACCCTTGTATATATACATGTTTTTAGATGTTGATGCAGGTTATACTGTGGAGGACTACATGGACGCTCTAGTATATAGAGGAGTTGCTGCTTTAGAAGTGCAAGCAGAGGAGGACGAGCATGACGCTTCATGCGAGTGTCCTTTTTGTGTGTACCTCTAGGATGTTGGTTTTGTTTCTTTATTTATTTTCTGTTGGATTTGTAATTGAAATGTAAAGATATTTATTTACGTTTTGGTATTTTTGAATAACTGGATAATTTATTTATCAATAGCAGTACTCAGTTTATTTAATTTAAGACTTTCGTTGTATTTAATTATATTCTGATTATGGTTATGTGCAATGGTTTGTATGTGTGGACACGATCTTATTGAGATCCTGATGTGAACCGTTGGTTCAGTGACGGTTCACTCACATTTTTGGTTCAGTCGAAATTGGGGTGTGACATCGTATGGTCGACACTGTAGCAACTCACTGGTGGCGAGTTGAGTAGAGACCATAGGAGGAAGAAGGAGAATGAGAGGGAAAAATCTCAAAAAATAGGTTTAAAAACCTGATCTTGAACCATACGGTCGCACAATTTGACCAAAACATGCGACCGTATGATCAACCGTATGATCGACCATAGGGTCTCGATAAGTTTTCAAGATTTTGAAGGTCGCACCTATGGGATTAGAAGTAAAACTAGACAAAGGTTATGGACCTGTCCAGTTCTTATCGACGAGAAGATTTTGGATGCAACCTTAATTCAACTCGAGATGACAAGCTTTGACGTTATCTTGGGAATGGATTGGTTAGCTTGTCACTCCGCAAACCTATTATGTGAGGAAAAGAAACTGACATTTAAAAACAAGGAAGGAGTAGAGTTTAGTTTTGCAGGAACCAAACTTTTCCGTAAATAAAAACTCATTCTCTCTACATTAAAGGATAGAAATGCCTCGAGAAAGGAGGAATTATGTATCTAGTATCCGTGGTCGACCTCACCAAGGAAGCACCACGAATGGAGGATATTAAAGTTGTGCGTGAATTTTTGGACGTATTTCCTGAGGAACTACCAGGACTACCACCTGATCGAGCGACAGAGTTCATATCACCAGGACTACCACCTTATACCCGGAGCCACACCAGTATCTAAAGCACCCTATCGAATGGCTCGTACTGAACTAGAGGAACTGAAGGTATAATTACAAGAATTACTGGACAAGGGCTATATTAGACCTAGCATATCACCATGGGGAGCGCCAGTATTGTTCGTGAAAAAGAAGGACGGTAGCGTTCGACTGTGTATAGATTATCAGGAATTAAATAAGCTTACAATCAAGAATCGATAACCGTTGCCTCGGATCGATGACTTGTTCGATCAGTTGCAAGGTGCCAAAGTGTTCTCCAAAATTGATCTTCGGTCTGAATACCATCAAGATTAAGGAAGGTGATATTCCAAAGACAGCATTCAGAACCAGATATGGACATTATGAATTTTTAGTCATGTCTTTTGAATTGACTAATGCACCCGTAACTTTTATGGAACTCATGAATCGAGTATTCCATGATATGTTGGATACGTTAGTTAATGTATTTATTGACAACATACTAGTCTACTCCAAGGACAAAGAAACTCATATCACAAATCTAAGAGCTGCTTTACAACGACTAAGAAAAGATAAGCTTTATGCAAAATTTACAAAGTGTGAATTCTAGCTTAATGAAGTCACTTTCTTAGGCCATGTTGTATCCGCCAAAGGAATTAAAGTAGACCCTAGTAAGAATGAAGCCATTGTGAAATGGGAAGCACCTAAGAATGTTGTAGAAATTAAAAGTTTCTTAGGGTTAGCTGGTTATTATCAACGATTCATGGAAGATTACTCTAAAATCGTCGTACCTCTCACTAGTCTGACAAAGAAAGGAGAAAATTTTGTTTGGACCAATAAATGTGAAGAGTGTTTCCAAACATTGAAGGCTAGATTGAAATCAGCTCCCATCTTGACTATTCTGATCCCAGGATAACCATTTACCTTGTACATCGATGCGTCTGGGTTAGGTTTGGGATGTGTGCTTATGCAAGGAGAATAACAAATTACGTATGCCCCAAGATAACTAAAGAAACATGAGAAGAACTATCCACTCATGACTTGGAATTAGCAGTAGTAGTACCTGTTGTTAAGATATGGAGACATTATTTGTTTGAAGATAAATTTTAGGATAAATCAGATCATAAGAGTCTCACTCATCTTTTTAATCAGAAGGAATTGAACATAAGAAAAAAAAAAATGGCTAAAATTACTGAAGGATTATGATTGTGATATTTAGTATCATCCAGGGTAAGCTATTGTAGTTGCTGACACACTAAGTAGGAAAGCAATGGCAAAATCTCAGGAAGAAACTAGTACAAATGTTATAGCTTGTGTCACAGGAAGAGTATTTAATTATGATAATGAGCAGTTCGTGATTGATATTCTAAATGAATCAACTGACCAAGGGTTTGTTCATCTATTCTCAAACATGTTTGCTACATTGAAGATTGTACCTGATCTATTAGACGAAGTGAAAACAGCTATTAAATCAGAACCTTATTTGAGAACGGTGGAAGAAGACCTTGAAAAAGGTAGGACTAATCCTGACTTCACTTTGGATTCTAAGAAAGTAATAAGATATAAAGGTAAAGTATGAGTTCCTGAAAATGAAGATTTGGATATTAGACACAGACTAATGAAGGAAGCCTACACCACCACTTATTCGGTACATTTTGTGTAAGACCCGCACGCCACGAACCCGGCCTAACCTTACGTTTCGTGTCGGGACCCGTCTACATATCATGGTCGAGCCAAGTGGACCAAGTGTGTGAAGAAACCTAAGACCCAATATGAAAATTTACCCAAAAACAGTCAAAATGAGGGTAGGGTCGCAGGTTTTAACAGGCAGGTCCGACCCTCCCATCGACCCTCACCATCGACCCTCACCATCGACCCTCAATCATGGGTCGCAGGGTCTATGAGTTGTCCGACCCTCCCATCGACCCTCCCATCGACCCTCGGCATTCGGGAAAAACAGCACGAACCAAAAATTGAGAAACCTTCCTAATTTCAATTGGAACCTTTCCTAAACTCAATGGGACTTATTTTGGGAGGTTTTGCCCTATAAATAGGATGTCCCTAAGCCTCTTTTACTCCTTTTACAACCCTAATTGGATTGAGAAAAAGAGAAGAGAAGGAAGAGAAGAAGAAAAAGAAAACTTGAAGAAAAGGCTAAGGAAGATAAGGAAATTCAGAGGAACTCTGAATCTCAGCAAGACTAAGGTATGAATACATTCCCCATGATTTATTTAAGACTTTAGAATGGTTTATGAAGAGGGTATGACTTAGAAGAAACCCAAATTATCCATCCATGGTTTCGTTTCAATGGAAAACCATAGAGGAGATCATTAAAACCATGTAGGTGAATAAAGTATAGTTCTAAACTATAGAACATGTATAGAATGGATTGTGGAAGTAAGCCATAGGACCCAACCATGAAAGAGAGAATGAAATCTGATATTTTTGAATCAAACCATGGAGGGTCGCACCTAGGGTCGATGGCAGATCTGACCCTAGCATCGACCCTCAGTGTTCGGGAAGTTCAGATTAGGGGGAGGGTCGCACCCAGGGTCGATCAGGACTCCGACCCTACCTCCGACCCTCAGTTTACAGAATGGTTTTTAAATTCAGAATAAATTCTAATTAAATTCTATCGACTTTGTTAGGTCTTCTAGCAATATAATAACAATATAAAGGTGATTCTAAAGCTTGGAAAAGTATCTATTAGCAAGCTAAGGTGAGGAACCTTAACCCCAAACTAAATTGGTTAATAATAAACTGTTTTCTATTTCTTGAGTCCTATGCTATGCTTGACTCTATGTGAATATGTTTGTAATGTGCATACAGCATGCCATCCAATATTTCTATTACTTGTTCATGCATATTTACTTTATTGTTTATAACATGATGATGATGATGATGATGATAGGAATAGGCATGAGCTTGTATGTGTGTGGTTGATGTGCTTGATGCGAGCGAGTATCAGGGGAGGTGTGATGAGAACGTCAATAAATGTTAACCTTTGGCGGGTCTCAGCACTTTAGCTCTATCTCTAACTCAAGTCTTGTGCATTGGCATCGTCGTATCGCCATTACTTTAGCAGAACTATTATGTCGTAGAGTATCAGGGGAGGTGGTCTCGGTCCTTGTAGTCTCTGACTCTATCGAGGGGCCTTAGCTCTATCTCTATGGACATTCTGAGGGGGGTGAGGCCTTGGATACACTGTTTGGCATTAAGATTGGTTGGTTGCGAGCCCAGTTTGCAGCCCTTGCCAATAGGGGCTTACGTGTTGGTATGGCACTATATAGCAATAAACGTAACCTTTGTTATATAATGTTCATGATTGGGTGCATGTGAGTTGACGATAAACGTGATCTTCGGGTAACGTCACACACTCGTGTATAGAGGCGGAGTCAATAAACGCGACCTTTGGCTACCTAAACCTTTCTATTGCATACTGCAAACTTTAAAACCGGACCAAAGATATAAATTGACTTTTTGCATGCATATGTATTGTTGCATTGTTTTGGCTACTCACTGAGCTCAAGTTGGAGAGCTGACCCTCGCGCACGCAATTCTTTTAGTTTCTGATATTGCAGGTACTATGATTGAAGATTATGTCTACTCGCCAACATATGCACCAGTGGAGGCTATGAATGAGCAAGCTGTGGAGAACGAACATGGTTCGTTATGCGAGCATTTCAGCGATGGATACATTTAGTGTTTAGTTTTCCTATTTGGATATGGTAATATGTATTAAGTTATGTTTTGGTTACTTGGAAATAAATGAAATATTAATTATTTATCATGTTTAGACCTCAGTTCATTATCTGTAAGACTTCCGCTATTTATTTTATTACCTTTGATTAATGTGGAATGTGTTTTGGTTTATCATATGTGGGATAGCCTATTTTGAGATCCTGATTGAACCGTTGGTTTGTTAATGGTTCATCACACCGTTCCGAATGGTACGGAATTGGGGTGTGACAACTTGGTATCAGAGCTCTCGTAGGCCTTACCCATTAAACCTGAATACTTCCACTGGAGTCCATGAATTGAGTTAGGATAAATTAAAAACTTTAATACAAACAAACTATAAGCACCTGTGTTGGTTGAGACAGAAATTAAACAAGACGATAATGTACATATAAAAGGTGGAACCATATATATACACTCACACAGAAAGAGAAGACCAAAAATTATCCTAATAAACAAACCATTTAGGGTATTATCTATAAGTTGGGTAGTTATCCAAGTATACAAGGATATAGTACAGTAGGAAGAAGGGAGCTTCTGTAAAGTAGAAAATTGAATACCGAGTTGGTACTCACAAGATGTGAAACTCGATGTATGACAAAGGAAGGAGAAAATGGCTAGTAATGCCAAAACCCTGTAGAGATAAAGGGTTTGATCTCGGGCTAAATCCAAACAGAGATAAGAGAATAATGGCCAAACATTAAGAATAAGAGCAACTATAAAGAAGCTTAAGCTATACTCCTGGGTGACGTGGAGACTCAGAGTGAGATCCTCCACAAGCTGATCCATTACCACTGAGCATTAAGAAGAGGTTGCAACTTGACCCCACCACTATCTGGGTCGAGAATGGGTAATGAAAACTCATATGAGTAAATATAAAATAATGGTAACCAGATCAGAGCAAATAAGAGGAAGTGAACAACCAGGCCACTCCAGCCAACCATCTGGACTACCAATTACCTTGGTCACGATTGTAATAAACTTGACCCAATAAAATACAAGAGCAACCACAAATGAGACCGACTATGCAAGTTTCTATCCAAATTGCCAATGCCACATCAACACCTCCGGGTCGAACCAAGTATGGTACCAATTGGTAGCATCACTGTACCCCAACACATGTTAGCTATAACACAGTGCTTATCATACAGTAAGTCCCAGTAATGCACACCCCAGTGCAGAAGTTTGGTGCACAACAAGCAGTGTATCAAGGTGGTTAACCTTATCAGCCACCGATGTATGGGATAGTTGCATCATGACAGAATAATCCAACAGGGATTGAAGAATATTTTCTGAAGACAAAGCCTTAAACGTTTTCAGTAGAGGATCAAATCTAATTGTTGCCATATAACTGGGTATGATTATATAGGATGCGGTGCATTATTGATTTACTCTTATGATTATAGAGGATGCACATACCAGATTTTAAATTCACGTGTCTTGACAGGATACCTTCTTGATTTAACCTATCAACTGGAGTTACAAATATTGTTTCTTTAGTATTAGTCCTGATTATACCAATCTACACCATTCTCATGATCGACAACATGAACAGAGATACGAACTGAATGAATAGTTAAATGCTTAATCATGTTGAGCGTACATCTACTGATTTATACCTGATTTATTGATGTACGAAAATTTTCTCCAGATTTATACCCGATATACTGATGTATGAAATCTTCTCCAGATTTATTCCTATAGTGCCTTGACCAATGGCATTATATATACTCAATAGAACCTGTAACCATGAGGTCAAGAACTATAGAATCTCTATTTTCATATATTTGGACATTTGGACCACCGTGCAATTTAATGATCTTTTGACGCCGGTTGGATTACCACAGATTTACTCCTGATCCTTGAAACCTAGATTCGCTAGATAAAGCAAGTGGTTGTCATTATGCTAAATCGACAGAAGGAAGTGAATCACTTTTTTGGATGCACATTCTGATTCATAAACTCCCTGACCTTTGTTGATAGAGATGATTAGTGGTAATAGAATTATTAGAAGAAAGATGATTGGATTCAGATTAAATGCTATGACCAATGAACCTCAGATGAAGTAATAAAGGATTGTTTTGAGATTGCTAAATGGATGGAAATGAATCATGTCTATAAAAGTGCATGAGAAAATGTGAGAACTATCAGGAGTAGCCAGTAAAGAAATAGATAGCACTTAAGTAGAGTTAAAGATGGTTATATCGGTATGAATTTTGACAAGGTAGAAGATTCCTAAAAGCAAATTTAAGAGTGGATACAAGGATAAAGTCATGGCATAAGTAGTACTCAATTTAATACAATGATAATTGAGTTATGCCCAATGTTGAGGGATATGATTAAATAAATACCAAAATAGTTTGGCTGAATTAATGAATTTATAAGCATATACCTTAATGCTTATAGATAAACTTGGGATATGAAGTAACAATCACAAGATATTTTTCGAGGTATATGGAAGAGAGAGCAAGGTAGAACAGCAAGGATAAAAGAAATACAAGCTAATGAGTGCAATATGAAATTTTCATGATAGTTTTTGAAAAATCAAAAGAGATGAAGGAACTAGACAAGTTCTTAAGACCTTTACATCAGAATTTTCTAGTTCAAGCACTTTTGGACTAAATGTTGTATTAGATGAGTGTTACGAATAATGTCCAAATCGTATGGATGGATGAAATTTGGACACAACCTAATTAGACTTGAGATGGCAGACTTTGACGTCATCTTGGGGATAAACTGGTTGTCTCAACACTCTACAAGTGATTATGTGCATAGAAGAGGTTATCATTCAAGAAAAGAGATGACATATAATTTAGTTTTATTGGAAGCATGTTGCCAAAGAAGCGAAGGCTGATCATCTCTATGCTAAAAGCGAAGAGATGCTTTGAAGAGAAGGAAGTTGGATATATGGTATCTGTGGTATACGTTACCAAAGAAGCACCACAGATGGAAGATATTGATGTGATGCATAAATTACTGATATGTTTCCAGAGACTTACCTGGAGTTACCATCTGATCATATGATCGAGTTCGTCATTGACTTGTTACCAAGGACGATACTTGTGTCAAAGGCACCTGTAGAGTAGCTCTTACGGAGTTGAAGAAATTGGGACTCAACTACAAGAGTTATTAGACAAGGGTCCTAATTAGCTAAGTATTGCATCATGGGAAACGCCAATGCAATTCGTGAAGAAGAAGGACGGTAGTGTCAGATTATGCATAGACTACCGGGAACTAAACAAGTTCAAGATCAAGAATCGATATCTACTACCTCAGATCTATGACTTGTTTAAATAGTTGCAAGGAGCAAAGGTATTTTCTAAGATTGATCTTTGATCAAGATAGCATCAGTCGAAGAATTTGGACAGAAATATCTCAAAGATAGCTGTTAGAATCAGGATTGGACATTATGAGTTATCGATTTTGACGTTTGGATTAACCAATGCCCTTACATCTTTTATGGAACTGATGAACTGGGTGTTTCATGACATGTTGGACACGTCGGTCATAGTTTTCATAGATGATATTTGGTTGATTCCAAGAATGAAGCAACTCATACAATGGATTTTAGAACAGCTTCACAACAGCTGAGAAGTGAAAAGCTTATTGCCAATTCCAAGGAATATGAGACCTGATTAAACAAAGTGATCTTCTTAGATCACGTAGCATCATAAAAAGAGATTAAAGTGGACCCTATTAAGATAGAAGCAATTGTATGGTGAGAAACACCTAAAGAGTATTGTGAAGATAAGAAGTTTCTTGGGTTAGCTGGTTATTAAAGACGATTGTTGGAGGACCACTCTAAGATCGCAATACCTCTTACCAAGCTAATCAGGAAGGGAGATGAGTTTAATTGGACTAACAGGTATGAAGAATGTTTCCAAACTCTAAAAGCAAGGTTGATATCAACTCCCATCTTGATCATTTCGGTACCAAGGGAACCTTTTACCCTATCCATCGGAGCTTTCGGATTGGATCAAGGATGCGGGTTGATGCAAGGTAAATAAGCGATTGCATACTTTTCAAGAAAACTAAAAGAGCATGAAAAGTGTTACCCTACTCATGACTTGGAGTTACCGATGATGAATTACACAATCAAGACTTGGAGACATTATCTAAATGGAGAATAATTTTAGGATAAGAGTCCTATTTATCTCTTCATCAGAAAGAGTTGAACATGAGGATAAGAAGATGGCTGAAATTGCTCAAGGATTAAGACTGGGATATCTAGTATCATCCAAGGAAGGCTAGTGAAGTAACTAAGACCTTAAGCAAAAAGGGAATTATGAAGTCCAAGGAAGGACCCAATATAAATGCTGTCTTATGTTCCGCAGCAACAGATTCAGATTTGGAAGAAGAGTAACTTATAATAGAAGCTAGGGATGATCCAATTAAGCGAGAACTTATGGATGAACTTATGGAGAAATAATTCCTCGCTTGCGTTCAGTACATTAAAGATCATCTCTGAATTAATGGATGAAGTAAAAGTAGTAATTTTGTTAGATCTGTATATAAGAACAATGCAAGGAGATTTGGAGAAAGGAAAACCAAACCTGACTTATTTTGGATGCAGAGACAGTACTCAGATACAGTGGTAGATTCTGAATACCTGAAGATAAAGATTCAGATGTCAGGAAGAGGATAATGATAAGAGCCCATTGTACTCAATATTCAGGACATCCTGAAATACCAATATGTATCATGAGCCGAAGAGATTGTATTGGTAAAGAGGAATGATAACAAAGGTGGTGTAGTGCGTGTTCCAGTGTCTGGATTATCAGCAAGTAAAGGCTCAAAGACAAAAACCACCATGGTTTACAATAAAAACTATCGGAGCCAGTCTAAAAGTGGAATTGCTTTACAATGAACTATGTCACCGGTATACCACTGATCGGTTGACGCAGTTTGGGTGATTGTTGATCGCCTTATGAAGATAGCTCATTCCATTGCTATACGACCTCGGTATGCTTTGGAGTGGCTAACCGAGCTATATATGGATAATATTTCCGGGACCGAATGGTATGCATGAGAGCTTAGTGTCGGTCGAGGCTTATGCTTTATTTTGAAGTTTTGGGAGGATCTACGTAAGATAATGGGAACAAAGTTGAAGTTTAGTATCGCACTTTACCTCAAACCGACGGACAGTCGGAGCGGACTATACAGATCCTAAGAGCTATGCTCCGAGCTTGTAAAATTGATTTCAAAGAACTTGAGTTGAGAAGTTACTGTGAATTAAAGTTGCTACTAAGCTACCATGTAAATGTTACCTATGAAACATGGTACGATAGAAATGTCAAATTCCTTTTCTTTTGGAATGAAGTCGGTGAATGAAGAGTTTTAAGACCTAAGTCAATTGCAGAAAACTGTCGAGTGGCAGACAAGATCAAAGAAAAAGGGACCAAGACAGCTCAGGATTGTCAGGAGAGACACCAAGACCTCGAGTTCGCCATAAGTGACAAAGTGTTGTTTTCGAAGATATCACTTATGCGCAGATTGAAATGAATAGATAAGAAGGAAAAGTCATATTTTATATATGTATTGGATCTTATAAACTTTGGGAAGACGTAGAAAAGTTGCATATCAATTAGCGTTACCGCTGTCCATGTCTATTGTGCATGATGTATTTCGTGTGTCACTGTTGAAAAAGTACATTAAAGATCCATATTAAAGGTATTGACCACGAAATCACTGGATTAAATAGAATGTTTAACTATTAAAGTGGTACCAGCCTAGTTCACTAGTGGGAAGTTACAATGTTTCCAAAGCCGGGATAATTATTATGTGAAGGTAACCTGGCAAAGACAATTCATGGAGAAGAGTGCATAGGAGGAAGAAGATGCAATGCGGAAATAGAATTCCCACCTATTGCCTTCGAAGTAAATTCAAAATTTTGAGGACAAAATTTATTTTAAGGATGGGGGAGTTGTAAGATTCGTTCAAATTTTAAGGACAAAATTCAGTTAAGGATGGGGGAGTTGTAAGACCCGCACGCCACGAACCCGGCCTAACCTTACGTTTCGTGTCGGGACCCGTCTACATATCATGGTCGAGCCAAGTGGACCAAGTGTGTGAAGAAACCCAAGACCCAATATGAAAATTTACCCAAAAACAGTCAAAATGAGGGTAGGGTCGCAGGTTTTAATAGGCAGGTCCGACCCTCCCATCGACCCTCACCATCGACCCTCAACCATGGGTCGCAGGGTCTATGAGTTGTCCGACCCTCCCATCGACCCTCCCATCGACCCTCGGCATTCGGGAAAAACAGCACAAACCGAAAATTGAGAAACCTTCCTAATTTCAATTGGAACCTTTCCTAAACTCAATGGGACTTATTTTGGGAGATTTTGCCCTATAAAGAGGACGTCCCTAAGCCTCTTTCACTCCTTTTACAACCTTAATTGGATTGAGAGAAAGAGAAGAGAAGGAAGAGAAGAAGAAAAGGAAAACTTGAAGAAAAGGCTAAGGAAGATAAGGAAATTCAGAGGAACTCTGAATCTCAGCAAGCCTAAGGTATGAATACATTCCCCATGATTTATTTAAGACTTTAGAATGGTTTATGAAGAGGGTATGACTTAGAAGAAACCCAAATCATCCATCCATGGTTTCGTTTCAATGGAAAACCATGGAGGAGATCATTAAAACCATGTAGGTGAATAAAGTATAGTTCTAAACTATAGAACATGTATAGAATGGATTGTGGAAGTAAGCCATAGGACCCAACCATGAAAGAGAGAATGAAATCTGATATTTTTTACTCAAACCATGGAGGGTCGCACCTAGGGTCGATGGCAGATCCAACCCTAGCATCGACCCTTAGTGTTCGGAAAGTTCAGATTAGGGGGAGGGTCGCACCCAGGGTCGATCAGGACTCCGACCCTACCTCCGACCCTCAGTTTACATAATGGTTTTTAAATTCAGAATAAATTCTAATTAAATTCTATCGACTTTGTTAGGTCTTCTAGCAATATAATAACAATATAAAGGTGATTTTAAAGCTTGAAAAAGTATCTATTAGCAAGCTAAGGTGAGGAACCTTAACCCCAAACCAAATTGGTTAATAATAAACTGTTTTCTATTTCTTGAGTCCTATGCTATGCTTGACTCTTTGTGAATATGTTTGTAATGTGCATACAGTATGCCATCCAATATTTCTATTACTTGTTCATGCATATTTACTTTATTGTTTATAACATGATGATGATGATGATGATAGGAATAGGCATGTGCTTGTATGTGTGTGGTTGATGTGCTTGAAGCGAGCGAGTATCAGGGGAGGTGTGATGAGAACGTCAATAAACGTTAACCTTTGGCGGGTCTCAGCACTTTAGCTCTATCTCTAACTCAAGTCTTGTGCATTGGCATTGTCGTATCACCATTACTTTAGTAGAACTATTATGTCGTAGAGTATCGGGGAGGTGGTCTCGGTCCTTGTAGTCTCGACTCTACCGGGGGCCTTAGCTCTATCTCTATGGACATTCCGAGGGATGCTTGGGGGTGAGGCCTTGGATACACTATTTGGCATTAGGATTGGTTAGTTGCGAGCCCAGTTTGCAGCCCTCGCCAACGGGGGCTTACGTGTTGGTATGGCACTATATAGCAATAAACGTAACCTTTGTTATATAATGTTCATGATTGGGTGCATGTGAGTTGACGATAAACGTGATCTTTGGGTAACGTCACACACTCGTGTATAGAGGCGGAGTCAATAAATGTGACCTTTGGCTACCTAAACATTTCTATTGCATACTGTAAACTTTAAAATCGGACCAAAGATATAAATTGACTTTTTGCATGCATATGTATTGTTGCATTGTTTTGGCTACTCACTGAGCTCAAGTTGGAGAGCTGACCCTCGCGCGCGCAATTCTTTTAGTTTCTGATATTGCAGGTACTATGATTGAAGATTATGTCTACTCGCCAACATATGCACGGGTGGAGGCTATGAATGAGCAAGCTGTGGAGAACGAACATGGTTCGTTACGCGAGCGTTTCAGCGATGGATACGTTTAGTGTTTAGTTTTCTTATTTGGATATTATAATATGTATTAAGTTATGTTTTGGTTACTTGAAAATAAATGGAATATTAATTATTTATCATGTTTAGACCTCAATTCATTATCTGTAAGACTTCCGCTATTTATTTTATTACCTCTGATTAATGTGGAATGTGTTTTGGTTTATCGTATGTGGGATAGCCTATTTTGAGATCCTGTTTGAACCGTTGGTTTGTTAACGGTTCATCACACCGTTCCGAATGGTGCGGAATTGGGGTGTGACATTTTGGAAGTACAAAGATGTATCTGGATCTGAAGAAACTATATTGGTGGAGAGGAATGAAAGCGGATGTAACTAAATTTGTGTCTCAATGCCTGAATTGTCAGTGGGTAAAGGCTGAAAGGCAAGGACCTGCTGGATTGTTGCAGCCACTGCCAGAACCAGCATGGAAATGGGACTGCATCACTATGGACTTCATCACCGGGTTACCATTCTCCCCAAGTAGTTGACATAGTCTGGATGATTGTGTATCGTTTGACCAAGACAGCTCGTTTCATAGCTATACGACCTCAGTATACCCTAAAGAGGTTAGCTAAGCTTTATGTAGATAATATTGTCTGATTATATGGTGTATCTGAAAGCATTGTGTCTGACAGAGACCCATGCTTTACTTCAAAGTTTTGGGAAGGATTATATAAGGCTATGGGTACAACGTTGAAGTTTACTGCATTCCATCCTCAAACAGATGGACAGTCAGAGTGTACTATTTAGATTTTAGATGACTTGCTTCGAGCTTGTGTCATTGATTTCGAATGATCATGGGATGAGAAATTTCCATTGATCGAGTTCACTTATAATAACAGCTATCAAGCTATAATATAGATGTCACCCTATGAAGCACTGTATGGTAAGAAATGTCGAACTCTTTTATTTTGGAATAAAGTTAGAGAACAGAGTATTATTGGACCAGAATTTATTGAGGAGACTTGTTGAGTGGTCGATATTATCAAGGAAAGAGTACGAACAACTTAGAACCGTCAGAAGCAATATGCAGATAATCAACTAGAGATCTCGAATTCACCATAAGTGATATGGTATTTCTAAAAATATCTCCTATGCGTGGTTTAAAACGATTCGGACAGAAGGAAAAACTGTGTCCCAGATATATTGGACCATATAAGATTCTAGCTAAACAATGGAAGGTGGCGTATCAGTTAGCACTACCCCCATCCATGTCTAGTGTACATAACGTATTCCATGTCTCACAATTAAAGAAGTACGTCAAAGATCCAACACATGTGTTAACAACGGATCCACTGGATTTGACTGAAGATTTGATGTTCGAAGTAGTACCTTTTGAGATCACTAGTAGGAAGGTACGACGTCTTCGCAACCGCGACATTTATTATGTTAAGGTTACTTGGAGAAGCCAAAATGTGGAAGAAATTAAATGGGAAGAAAAGAACGTTATGCGGAAGTAATATCCTTACTTATTCAACTCGGAAGGTATGTGTAAATTTTGAGGACAAAATTTATATAAAAGGGGGGGAGTTGTAAGACCCGCACTCCACTAATTTGGTCTAACCGTGTCGTGCCAGGTCTTTCCATCATTTCTGGACCAAGTGGACCGAGTGTGTGAAGATAGATTACAAACCAGGTATGAGAATCTTCAAAACACTAAAAACATACCTAAGGTCGCATACCTGGGTAAGTATGGTCAACCATAAGGAAGAAAACAAAAATCTCAAATCCAGAACCCCACGATCGATGATTTCGACCCTACGGTCGACGGTTTATGCGATTGTATGATCGACCGTGAGACCCCAGATCAAACTCTGAGTTTTGAAAACTTTCCTAAATTATAGGATTGCTTTCCTAATTGAAAGAGGACTCTATATGGAGAATTTTCCTCTATATAAAGGACATCCCTCAGCCCTTTTTCACTCTTTTAGAACATTAGTATATCCTAGAGGAAGAGAAGGAAGAAAAGGAGAAGAAGGAATAGCTAAGGAAAGGAATTTGCTGAGAAGAGATTGGCTTTCAATCACAGGCAAAGGTATGAGCCTAATCTCTAAAGATGTTAATTCTATGGACTAAGGATTCTATGGAGGATTGGGAATGTCAACCTATTATGATCCATGTGATTTCCTTGAGAAAATCCCAAGGAGAACTATTAGGAGTGAATTTGATGATTAGGGTTAATAAGAAACTACTAATGATGGCCATAGGATGACCTTAGAATAAACCCCATTGAAGAACAGAAGAATTGACCCAGGAAGAACTCGAATTGCATGTAAACTGTGACCAGGAATCTCAAGGTCGTAGCTACGATTGACCATAGCATGACCAGCATGACCAAAGGATCGACCATAGGCATTCGGGAAGATTTCAAAAACCATATGGTTGCAGCTATGGTTGCACCATATGCGACCATAAGGTATCGACCATAGGCAGTAAGGTCGATACAGTATGAGATAATAGGACCAATCAGACACCTATCAGTGCTCTGTTTTGATTTTTGACTACTGTAACATGTAACATATGAACCTTAACTTAAATTCATATAACTTTTAAGTTGTTAAATCAATTCAAAGAGAATTTCAAGGCTTGGAAGGAGATCGAGTATTGCTAACAGGTGAGGGAACAAGACCTAAACTAATTGGATAATCACAAACTGTTTATTTTTATTTAGTCCAATGCCATGATTGATTCTATGCTTGTATTTTTGTAATGTGTATTTCACATGTCATTCAATATCCCTACTATTACTTCTCATGCATTATTAATTCTGTTTATTTATAACATGATGATGATGATGATGCTAGGAATTGGCATGTGAATGTATGTATGTGGTTAGTGTGTTGGATGCGAGTGGAGCATCAAGGGGAGGACGTGGCATGGTGGTCTTTGACCTCGTCACTAGACTCTAGCTCTATCTCCACTCAAGTCTTGCCCACTAACATCATCGTATCATCATTATCTTAGCAGAACTATTATGTCGTAGGGCATCAGGGGAGGTGGTCTCGGACCATGTGGTCTCTAACTCTACCGGGGGGCCTTAGCTCTATCTCTATAGACGTATTGACGGATGTTGGGGAGAGGCCTTGGATACACTGTTTGACATTAGGATTGGTTAGTTGCGAGCCCAATTTGTAAGCCCTCGCCAATAGGGGCTTACATGTTGGTATGGGTAGGGCATTAGGGGAAGTATTGGTGGTGTTTGATCCGGTCACTTTAGCTCTATCTCTATTCCATGGTGGGTGCATGTGGGATGGCAATGGTGTTTGATCCATTGGATAGATTCACACACTCGTGTATAAAGGTGCGGCGGCCACCAAACCTTTCTATAGCGTATTGCAAACTTAAAAACCAGACCAAAGATATGAATTGAATGCATGCATATGTTTTTTGCATTGTTTTGTTTGCTCACTGAGTCGTGATGTGTGCTCACCCTTTCGACGTCAAATATTTTTAGTTGATGATGCAGGTCCTACTGTTGAAGAATATATGAATGTGCCGACATATGGATACGTTGCTGCGATAGACGTAGAAGCTGAAGAAGATGCGCATGATTCGTCATGCGAGTGCAACCAATGTGTTTTTGCTTAAGTTTAGTTATAATTTGAGCATCATATATGTAATTGATTATTTATTTTTATGTCTTGTGGTTTAGAGATAATTGGATTAAATATTTATTTATCACTATTAGACTCTCAGTTCATTATCTGTAAGACTTCCGTTTATTTGTTTATTACCTCTGATTATTAATGTAGAATGTGTGTGTGGTTTGATTTGGTGGGTACGATCTATATGAGATCCTGGGTGAACCATTTGTTTATTGGCGGTTCATCACACCATTTTGGTTAGACCAGAATTGGGGTGTGACAGTGAAGGTCATCAAAAAAGTATTGCGAATATCACCACGACCATGGCCATGACACCGAGAAATGTTGAGCTCTTAGGTATGCCATTGAAGAACTGATCAGACGTGGCATGCCAAGGAATACATAGGTAAACCTAGGAAGGAAAATTGACTGGGGAAATAAATCGCTTAATGCCAAGATGACGTGGATCCCAAACATAATCGAAAAGACAAAGATGATACTGACGATGACCCTAACTCACCTCCATTGAAAAAGACTGGTGACATGAGGGGAGGTCGAATTAGAGTAATCCTAAAAAGACCAGACGGAGGTCAGTCCACTAAACAATCCCAGAATCGAGGACAGCCCCCAAATCGACAACATGGCATGACCTTAAGCACTTCCCAACTGGATAAAGCATTGTCCAATCTAACAAGAAGATTCTTAGCTTTCTACCTAGATCAGTAGTCGGAGTCTGCAAAGAGGATCGAATACGAGCCTGAAGAGGTATTGGCCGATCTCATAGAAAGTTTCAAAAATTTTGAGTCACGAAGACCGAAAGTTGCCTGAGCGACTTTCAACTCGAAAAAGAAACATGAGCCCGCTGCTCAAAAGCATTGGCACCCTAGAAAGAAAATATCGAGCACCAAAGAAAGGAAGCTGGAATCCCCATGACACACGAATGGTTATCCCAAAGAACTACATAAAAGCAATCATAGGTGGTTCTGCTACTGGGAATACCTCAAAAAGTGGGTGTGCGGCTTACATAAAAAATGTTTACAGCACATCCTCTGCACCCTACCAATCAGGAGATGTTATTACATTCTCAAATGAGGACCTGATTAAGATCAAAGTTTTGCACGAAGATGCGATCATGATTACAATGGTAATGGACAAGGTAAACGAAGTTGAGCAAGTCTTGGTCGATACTGGTAGCTCTGCAGACATATTGTACTACTACATGTTCAAGGCCATGGAACTTGATAAGAGGCATCTGCAACTTATCGTCTACTCTTTGGTTAGCTTCTCTAGAGATGTTGTCCACGTAAAGGGGGGAATTATGTTCAAAACGTGAGTCGAGACAAACCCCTCGATGGAGAACCTACTTGTCATCTTACTTGGTAGTAAATGTCCCCTCCAGTCACAACGTGATCGTGGGACGTCCAGGACTCAATCTCCTAAGGGCCTGGATATCAACATACTAACTCGTCATGAAGTTTCCAATGAAGAATGGTGTAGGATACTACAGGGCCAACCAAGATCTTTTTCGCAACTTCTACAAAGTGGACCTTGACAACAATGATGAGAAATGGTGGACACAGTAAATCGAAATTGAGGACCTTCAAAATGACTTCACTCAAGAGCGAGGAGCTCCTGTAAAAAGGCTGAACCAGGTACCCATCTCGAAGGAAGAACCAGAAAGTACTTCCAGATTGGATCCTCTTTGCAAGGGGAGCAAAGGGAAAACTTGAAAAAATTTCTAAAAGACAACCTCGACGTCTTCTCCTGGACTGCCTCCGACATGCTAGGAATACCTAGAGACTTGATGGAGCATCGATTGGGATTCGATCCCAAGTTCAAACCGGGGCATCAAAAGAAGAGAAACTTTATGCCTGAGCGCGAAGCTGCTATCAAGGTGGAAGTAGATAAGTTGTTAGTTTCTGATTTCATTAGGGAGTTCAAATACCCGTAGTGGGTATCCAATGTAGTCATAGTAAAAAAGGCGAACGGCAAGTGATGAATATATATTGATTACTTCGACCTCAATAAAGCTTTCCCTAAGGACTATTACCCTCTCCCCAGGATTGATAAATTAATAGACGTGATGGCAAGTCACGAAATATTATCTTTCCTGGATGCTTATTCTAGATACAATCATATCAAAATGCACAGACTAGATGAGATCAACACGGCCTTCATCACCATCACTGGGCTTTATTGCTACAAAGCGATGCCTTTCTGGCTAAAAAACATGGGAGCAACTTACCAGAGGTTGGTAAATAAAGTATTCAAAAATCAGATCGGGAAAAATATGGAAGTCTATGTGGATGATTTCCTGATCAAAAGCAAGAAGACAACTAATCATCTTGAGGATCTGCGAGAGGCGTTTGAAGTTCTCCGTGGTCATTAGATGTAGCTCAATCCAACTAAGTGCGCCTTTGGGGTAGGATTTGGAAAACTCCTAGTCTTTATGGTATCCAACAGAGGCATTGATGCCAATCCCGAAAGATCGATGCCAATCCCAAAAAGATCGATGCCATTATGAAGATGTCGGCACCCACAAAGCCAAAACAAGTTCAAGAACTCACAGGACGGATAGCCGCCCTGGGGATATTCATGTCCAGATCAGTGGACAGTGCCTACCATTCTTTAAAACACTAAAAGGAGCCAAGCACTTCGAATGGACAGAAGAGTTTCGAAAGGCTTTTGACGAATTGAAAACTTTTTTGACTTCTCCACTACTGCTTGCGTATCCAGAAGTTGGTGATAAGCTATAACTCTCTCGCTATCTCAAATGCAACTGTTAGTTCGGTACTAATAAAGGAGGTTGAGAAGATTCAAAGGCCAATGTATTACGTCAGCAAGATATTACTCAACGCTGAGACCAGGTACAAGTCGGTCAAGAAGGTAGCACTCGCTCCTGTCACAGTAGCACGAAAGTTGCGCCCTTACTTCCAAACTCATACCATCCTGGTATTAACCGACAAGCCCCTCAAGAAGATCCCGGCATGACCTGATCTCTGAACGACTTGCAAATTGGGAGATAGATTTGGGAGAGTTCCATATACAGTTTCATCCAAGAACAACGATCAAAGCCCAAGGACTCACCGATTTCATGCTAGAAACATCCACAGAAGATAACGCTGACATAGAGAGAACCTTGGCAGAGGAGGATATTTGGCAGAAAAAGAAAAAGCAAAAGGTAGAATCATCAACAACATAGATTTTGTACATGGATGGATCCTCGAGCAACAAGCACTCAGGGGCCGGGGTAATATTGACCAATCCTGAGAACTATAAAGTCGCTCTTTATTTCAATTTCCAAGCAACAAACAATGTGGCTGAGTATAAGGCTCTCCTGGCCGGACTTAGGTTAGCAAAATTTTTAATGGTGAAAAGATTAAACATCTATAGCGACTCATAGGTCGTGGTCAGGCAAATCAAAGAAGAATATTAAACTAAGCAGTCGCACATGCTGGCATACCTCGAAAAAGTGAAGACACAGCTCGCCTCATTCGAAGGTTACCAGATAAGCAACGTGGATCGAGAAAACAATGCAAAGGCAGATGCCTTATCTCGGCTACTAGTAGAGGACCTCTTCGACTTCGACAAGTCAGTGTACATTGAGGTTCTCAAACAGAAAAGTATAGTGAAAGAGGTCAGCATACAGCAAGTTGACAGTGAAGCCACTTGGATAGACCCTATCAAAACCTACATTGAAACCAAGGAGCTACCTGAGGATAGATTAAAAAAGTACCGAGCTCAAGCAAGGTTCCACTAGTACATAGTTATGGACAAAAAGCTATATCGTAAGTCTTTCACTCATCCTTTCCTACTATGTCCCACCCCAATGAAAGCCAATAAGGTGATGTGGGAAGTGCATGAAGGAATCTGCAGGAGTCACATAGGTGGCTGCACTCTCTGCCAAAGATTGATCCTCTAAGGCTATTATTGGCCATTTATGCTCACTGATTGCACCAACTATGCAATAAATTGTGAAAAATGCTAGAATCACGTCACAATTAGTCATCTGCCCATAACCAAGCTCCAGTCAGTAAGCAGTCCTATAAGACCTGCACTCTACTAACTTGGTCTAACTGTGTCGTACCAGGTCTTTCCATCATTCTTGAACCAAGTTGACCGAGCGTGTGAAGATAGGTCACGAACCAGGTATAAGAATCGAGTTAAAACACTAAAAACATACCTAAGGTCACATGCCTGGGTAGGTATGGTCGACCATAAGGAAGGGAACCAAAAATCTCAAATCTAGAATCCCACGGTCGATGATTTTGACCTTACAGTTGACTGTTTATGCGACCGTATGATCGACCGTGAGAACCCAGATCAGACTCCGAGTTTTGGAAACTTTCCTAAACTAAGGGATTGCTTTCCTAATTGAAAGAGGACTTTGTATGGAGAGATTTTCTCTATATAAAGGACGTCCCTCAGCCCTTTTTCACTCTTTTAGAACATTAGTAAACCCTAGAGAAAGAGAAGGAAGAGAAGGAAGAGAAGGAAAAGAAGAAAAAGCAAAAGAAAAGAGTTTGCTGAAAAGGGATTGATTCTCTATCACAGGCAAAGGTAGTTTTGGAAACTTTCCTAAACTAAGGGATTGCTTTCCTAATTGAAAGAGGACTTTGTATGGAGAGTTTTTCTCTATATAAAGGACGTCCCTCAGCCCTTTTTCACTCTTTTAGAACATTAGTAAACCCTAGAGAAAGAGAAGGAAGAGAAGGAAAAGAAGAAAAAGCAAAAGAGAAGAGTGCTGAAAAGGGATTGATATCACAGGCAAAGGTATGAAACAAATCTCTGGAGATGTAAACTCTAAGGAATAAGACTTCATTGGAGGATAGGCCATATCAACCTATTATGATCTATGTGATTTCCTTGAGAAAATCCCAAGGAGAACCATGAGGAGTGAATTTGATGATTAGGGTTGATAAGAAATTACTAATGATGGCCATAGGATGACCTTAAAATAAAACCCATTAAAGAACAGAAGAATTGACCCAGGAAGAACTCGAATTTCAGGTAGACTGTGACTAGAAATCTCAAGGTTGCAGCTACGGTCGACCATAGCATGACCAGTATGACCAGAGGATCGACCATAGGCATTCGAGAATAATTCAAAAATCATATGGTCGCAGCTACAGTCGCACCATATGTGACCGTAGGGTATCAACCGTAGACAGTAAGGTCTATACAGCATGAGACTATAGGACCAATCAGGCACCTATCAGTGCTCTGTTTCGATTTTTGACTACTATAACATGTCATATATGAACCCTAACTTAAATTCATATAATTTTTAGGTTGTTAAATCAATTCAAAGAGAATTTTAAGGCTTGAAAGGACATCGAGAATTGCTAACAGGTAAAGGAACAAGACCTGAACTAATTGGATAATAACAAACTGTTTATTTTTATTGAGTCCAATGCCATGATTGATTCTATGCTTGTATGCTTGTAATGTGCATCTCACATGTCATCCAATATTCCTGCTATTACTGTTCATGCATATTTAATTCTGTTTATTTATAACATGATGATGATGATGATGCTAGGAATAGGCATGTGAAAGTATGTGTGTGGTTGGTGTGTTGTATGCGAGTCCAGCATCAGGGGGAGGATGTGCATGGTGGTCTTCGACCTCGTCACCAAACTCTAGCTCTATCTCTACTCAAGTCTTGGCCACTAACATCATCGTATCGCCATTACCTTAGCAGAACTATTACGTCGTAGGGCATCAGGGGAGGTGGTTTCGGACCGTGTAGTCTCTGACTCTGCTGGGGAGCCTTAGCTCTATCTCTATGGACGTATTGAGGGATATTGGGGTGAGGCCTTGGATACACTGTTTGGCATTAGGATTGGTTAGTTGCGAGCCCAGTTTGCAAGCCCTCGCCAATAGGGGCTTACGTGTTGGTATGGGTAGGTCATCAGGGGAAGTGTTATGCGGTGTTTGATCCAGACACTTTAGCTCTATCTCTATTCCATGATGGGTGCATGTAGGACAGCAATGGTGTTTGATCCATTGGGCAGATTCACACACTCGTGTATAGAGGTGCGACGGCCACCAAACCATTCTATTACACATTGCAAACTTATAAACTCGACCAAAGATATGAATTGAATGCATGCATATGTTTGTTGCATTGTTTTGTTTGCTAACTGAGCCGTGATGTGTGCTCACCCTTTGGACGTCGGATATTTTTAGTTGATGATGCAGGTCCTACCATTGAAGAATATATAAATGCGCCGACGTATGGACACGTTGCTGTGATGGACGTAGAAGCTAAAGAAGATGTGCATGATTCATCATGCGAGTGCAACCAATGTGTTTTTACTTAGGTTTAGTTATAGTTTGAACATCGGATATGTAATTTGATTATTTATTTTTATGTCCTATAGTTTTGAGATAATTGGATTAAATATTTATTTATCACTATTAGACTCTCAGTTCATTATCTATAAGACTTCCGCTTATTTTTTTATTACCTCTGATTATTAATGTGGAATGTGTGTGTGGTTTGATATGGTGGGTACGAGATATGGTGGGTACGACCTATGCGAGATCTTGGGTGAACCCTTGGTTTATTGGTGGTTCAACACACCATTTTGGTTAGACCAGAATTGGGGTGTGACAAGTCCCCTACCCTCTGCGATGTGGGGACTGGACATCACTGGTCCAATCCCAGGGGCCAAGTCCTCCAAAGATTCCTCTTAGTAGCAGTGGATTACTTTTGTAAATGGACCGAAGCGGAAGCAATGGTGTCAACTAACATAGATCGGATCAAGACTTTCCTCATAACAAACATCATATACCGATATGGCATACCAAGAATACTAGTGATCGATAATGGATTACAGTTCGATGGACAACAGTTTAAAGTCTTCTTTGAGGGCTTCAGAATCGAACATAGGTTTGCAATAGTGTACCACCCGAAAGCCAACGGTCAAGTTGAAGCCACAAATAAGACAATCTCTTGTGAAATAGTGTGCAGACTGGGAATGGCCAAAGGAAAATGGGCTGATGAGCTTTCGAGTGTCCTATGGTCTTATCAAACGACCAGCTAAACGCTCACAGGAGAAACATCCTTTATGCTAGCATATGGAGTGGAGGCGGTCACACAGCTAAGGTTACTTATCCTACTTTCAGGATCTTTAATTACGGCGAGATCTAAAATGATGAGGAACTAAGAGTCAACCTGGACTTGCTCGAAAAAGTCCGCAACAATGCTCTACTACGAACATTGGTGTACCAACAAAGAGTAGCTAGGTACTACAATTCGCATGTCTGAGCTAAGCAGATAAAGGTCAGTAATTTGCTGCTTTGCCGCTCTACAATATCCAAACCTTCCTAGCAAGGCAAACTAATGCCGACTTGGGAAGGGCCTTATAGAGTTATCTATGTGACGAGGCCAGGGACATGCTACCTTGAAATATTAGAGGGAAAATATATCCAAAAACCCTAGCACTCAAAAAAATTCATAGAAATTCTATCAATGATGTAACAGACATGAGGAAACTTTAATTAAATGTCTTACATCCCAATCTTTTGTCTTACAAATCTTTAAGTAAACTGTTAAGTCAAGTGGCCATGGCGACACCCCATAAAGCACTGAGCTTATGCAAACCAGGGTCCAACGACTTATGACTAAATCTACTCGGATTCATACTGCATGCACCATGCAACTCGCTACAATGAGCTTGGGGAAGGAAACACCCCAAAAATTATGAAATCATAGACAAAAGAACATGCAAGCTTAGCACCAAAGCAAAAAGTTCTAAATATCAACGCTAAATTCAAAGTTGGATACAATAAAAATATACAGGACATGGTACCCGATAAAGAGGGAGGAAAGAAACAAGTTTGCTTCCCATACTCCAGAACCAAAAGGAAAAAACGGCGCACCTTGAAAGTCAAAAAAATCAAAGTTGGGGACTTTGGTTCGCACAAAATCACGTAGTACCAAAGAACTCCTTTGACAGCTCGGTTTTCTCTTCCAGATGCTTCTCCTGTTCACCCTCCAAAGTCATTATCCTCTGCCTATATCTCCAAGCATCCTCTCTTAGTGTGCCGATCTGATATCTTGCCCTGTTTCTCTCCCTTGTAAGCGCATCCTTTATTATCTCCCCGCTCAGTTCAGCTCTTGTGCACTTGGCCTCCAGAGATTCAATTCTCCCAGAGATGTTGCAGAGAAAGTTGGCATGCTAAGATACAAAGAATAAGGGTTAGCGAACATAAGGACCGTTGTCATTATGAAATAAAATACAAAAAAAAAAAAAAACTTACCCCTAGAAGCACCAAAGAAATCCTCTCATTGGCAGGTCTAGAAGGTTCCTCGGGCATGGAGTTTGATGCGGCAAACTCTCTAGGTAAGGATGTCTGAGAATAGTCCTCATTATGCTATCTACCTGAACACCACCATGACTAGGAGAATCAGAGACATCAATGTTTAAAGATGATGTTCTCCTTCTCTGCTTTGAAGAGGAGGCCTACACCACTTTCTCTTTCAGAAGTTGCGAAGCCCTAACAACCCTATTAGAACCCGGAGCTTCCTTTGTAAGTCGGATCTCAGGGAAAGAATTAGCTTGGAATTGGAAAAAGAACAAATAGTTAAGAAAAACAAAAGATTGATGACAAATGAGAGAAGCTAGCAGATGTAAACATACTAGACTTGGATGACACATCATCATCCACCTCCATCGAGTCATTTGGATGAAGATAAGTATCACCCCCCTCACCACCATTAGTGAACACTCGAAGAGGCTACGCCAGGATGAATGGGCAGAATTCAGGCTTTGCAAAACTCAGTGTGGGAAAATTGGAGCTACCGCACATGCTTCTTGTCCATACGAAAGGACTCTAAGTCATCGCTGGACAACTCAGATTTTTCATTCAACCCCATAGCCTCTTCATTGTTGAAGAAGCTCCATGTGTTGTCCACAGGAAGTGGAGTCCTATCTGAGAGCCCAATGAAAAGGAAAGAAGTGCACCAATTTGAAATAGATCCCCTCTGAGTACGCAAAGATCTTTGGGACACCTGCCCTTGTCTTAAAGAAACACCAGCCCATAAGCCTGGGAGAGTTAGATTCCTTTTCTACGTTGCCCTGAACAGATCAACGGAGAGGGAGCGGTAAATGTCACACCCCAATTCCGGCTGAACCAGAAGTGTGAGTGAACCGGATCTAAACCACGGTTCACACCAGGATCTCAATAGACCATGTCAACTAATCATTCCCAAGCAGTCTAACATAATCAGAGATTAATACATAGCAGCGGAATATAAATAAATGAACTGAGATCTATGTGGTGTGGTAAATTAAAATAATTATTAAACTTATTCCACCATTCAGAAATTTAGATAATAAAAATATTACAATGTATTGTTTAAAATAAAATCACCTCTAAAGGAAAAGACAAAAGGAGCACTCGCATGATGCGTCATGCTCGTCCTCCACTGCCTGGGTACCAATGGTAGCAACTGTACCGTACGCTGGGGCAGTCATGAAGTCATCAACTGTGTAACCTGCATCCAAATCTAAAAAGAAATATATATATATATATATATATTTGGGTGAGCTCACAACTTAGCTCAGTAAAGTACAAGACCAATGCTACATACAAAATGCATGAGATAACATTACAATTTGGGTCAGGTATAACTTGCAATTATGTTGTGGAAAGGTTTGGCGGCCACCGCACCTCCATGCACAAGAGTGTGAGCACACCCAACAGTCAGGCACCTACCACACTACTGCTGTTGCCCCACATCACTCACTCCGGTATGGAGATAGGACTCGAGTCTGGCAGACAGGAAGAACCACAATCCCACGTCCTCCCCCTGATACCCCACATCGTACCAATACCTAAACCCCTACTGGCAAGGGCTTGCAAGTGGGTTCCATTTCTAACCAGTCTTAAATGGTAATACAGTATCAATGGCCCTACCCCAGCACGGCTCCCTGCGACATAGAGATAGGGCTCGAGTCTGGAGGGCAGGAAGAACCACAATCCCACATCCTCCCCCTGATACCTTATTTGCACCAAGTCTGCTAAGGTAGATGGCGATACGAAAAAGGTGTTAGTTGTAGATATATCCAGGGCACACCCCCCCTTCACATTCTACACACTAACTAAAACATACACATGCCTAACATCCAACAAACCTAGCATATGAAATGCATGAACAGATAATAGTAACAAAACAAGTAACTACATGGCATGTGAAATGCACAGACATCAAGCAATGAACTTCATATACAATTTAGTTGCAAAGGTTTACTGGTTAATTAATTAATTAGAGTTTGGGTCTTGTCCCTTACCTGACGAGTGATAACAATCCCGTTCTGCGTCACAGGGTATTCTCACATTGTCTACAGGTCCTACACAATCATATTCATAGGTTAGAATTAATTTATTAAGGTCACAGTTGGTCAGAACCTTTCCTGACCAAGCAAACAAGGCTCGGAAGGCATACCGATCGCAGGTACCGATCTCAGGGGTGTGAGACCGGTATGTGCCACCGGTATGTATACCGGTTGCACATATGTGAGACCGGTATGTGCCTCCGGTATACACCGCAGGCCCATAACACCGGACCTTGTGTCCAACCGGTTTGTTCCGTGGATTAGATCCGAGAACTCGATCTTGGATCTCCCTTTCCCATTGGTCATGGGCTTGGTTTCTAGGGTTTCTCCTAACCCATTCTAAGATTCAAATACTCTAATGCCTTCTGGTTTCGACTAGAACGCCGTATCAAACCTGATTAGATTTAAATAAGAGACTAGGTTCATTGCAAGATTTAGGATTTTGGATCGCCGTGCCACTTAACGGCTTCGATCTGAAATCCTAAAATTACTAAGAGTATAGAGCACTTATCGACAGTATTTGTCAGTTGGCGGCGTGCTCCTCCAATGAAAGCCTCCTTCCTGGGCAGCCTCCTCCTCCTTGCTCCTTCTCAGCTCTCCTCCAGACGGCTAGGGTTTTGAGAAGGATCAGAAGGAGTGCTAATGTCTCTATTAATAGTGGGAGGCCGTTCATAGGATGGTTTCCCGTAATTGAAAACTTTTTAAGTTTCAAATCGGAGTGAGGGACCCACTGGAGTCCGTCTCCAGCCTAAACTAGACATGCCGGTCACACATACCGATCCGAGTCACTCAGATCGGTATAGTCAGACTGGTATACCCATACCGGTTGCACATACCGGTTGCACATACTGCAACCGATATAGTGAGACTGGTATGAGATTTATACATTTTTTCGTAGGTTCTCATACCTGAAAATTAAGTGGTTCGTCACCCGACTTCGCCTTCCGGTCCAGTTATGATTGGGAGACTTGTCATCATATAGTACCATGGATTAAACCAGGTTTTCAAAGTACGGTTCTTACAACTCTACCACCCTTAAAAGAAATTTCGTCCCCAAAATTTGCATGTAGGTCTCACAATTCCCCCTCCCTTAAAAGAAATTTTGTCCCTGAAATTGTATGTACCTTCAGAGTTGAAAAGATGAGGGTATTCATGTCACATGGCATCCTCCTCCTCCCAAGTAATTTCTTCTACATCCTGACTTTTCCAAACGACCTTGACATAGTGGATAGCTCACCTTCAAAGCTGTTGTACCTTTTTGCTAATGAGCTGGATTGGCACCACCTCGAAGGTTAAGTCTTCTGTCAAATCTGGGAGGTCTACAACAAGAATGTGCGAAGGGTCTCTCACGTACTTCTTTAGTAAGGACACGTGAAAGACGTTGTGGACGCTAGACATCGCTGGTGGCAATGCAAGTTGAACCTTTGCCGCATCGAGACAAAATTTCATATGGTCCCACATATCTAGGACATAGTTTTCCTTTTCTGCCGAACCGCTTCAGTCCTCTTACTGGTGACACCTTCAAGAAAACTTTATCACCAATCATGAATTCAAGGTCTCGTCGCCTGTTGTCAGCATAGTGCTTTTGATGCACCTGAGCTGTCTTTACTCGGTTCTTGATTTGATCTACTGCCTTGCAGGTTTCTTCTACAAATTCTAGTCCGACGATCCTTCTTTCTCCAACTTCGTCCCATAGTAATGGTGTCCGACATTTCTTGCCATACTAGGCCTCATATGGGGCCATCTGGATCGTAGACTGGTAGATGTTGTTGTGGGCAAACTCAATGAGGGAAACCTTCTCATCCTAAGCCCCCTTAAAGTTGATAGCACATGCGCGAAGCATATCTTCTAGGATCTGGATGGTCCTCTCTGACTGACCATCCGTTTGAGGGTGGAAGGCTGTACTAAAATTTAGTTTTGTCCCCATTGCCTTCTGTAGCCCCTCCCAGAACTTTGATGCGAAGCGTAGATCTCTATCAGATACTATGCTCTCTGGGACACCATGCAGTCTGACTATGTTGTCCACATATAACCTTGCCAACTTGTCCATGGTGTATTGTGGTCTGACTAGGATAAATATGGTAGTCTTGGTAAGGCAATCTACAACTACCCAAACAACATTCACTGACCTTGGAGTCATAGGTAGACCAGTGACAAAATCCATGGTAATATAATCCCATTTCCATGCCGGTTCAGGTAACGGTTGCAATAATCCTGTGGGCCTCTGTCTTTCTGCTTTGACTTACTGGCAGTTTAAACACTGAAACACATACCGGGCCACATCTGCTTTCATACCCCTCCACCAGTATAATCTCTTTAGGTCATGGTACATCTTGGTGCTCCCAGGATGTACTGAATATGGAATAGAGTGAGCTTCCAACATGATTCGGTTTCTGATTTCCAGATCTTCATTCTCAGGTACATATAAACGCCCATGATATCTGAGTACCTTCAGATACCTTGTCTGCATCCAAGGTGAAATTAGGGTTGGCTTGACCCTTTTCCAAATCTTCTTGAACTGTCTTGAGGTATGGGTCCTGTAGGACTGTTGCCTTTATTTCTTCCTTCAAGTCGGGCAAAATCTTCAATGCTGCAAACATAAGGGTAAACTGGTGTATCAACCCTTGCTCAATAGGATCATCTACTGACTTTATTAAGAGTTGTTCTTCATCCTCTGATGAGCCAGAAACAGCAGCACATAATGCTGCATTTGTACTAGGTCCTGCTTCAGGGTTCGATGCCCATTTCCTACTCAGCGCATCAGCTACAATGTTAGCTTTACCAGGGTGATACTGAATGTCACAGTCGTAGTCCTTGAGTAATTCTAACCACCTCCTCTACCTCATGTTCATGTCTTTTTGGGTGAAAAGATAGGTCAGGCTTTTGTGATTAGACTTAATCTGAAATTTCTCACCATACAGGTAATGCCTCCAAGTCTTGATAGCATGAATGATCGCTGCCAATTCTAGGTCATGTGTAGGGTAGTTCTTCTCATGCTCTTTCAGCTGTCTTGAGGCATAGGTTATCACCTGTTCTCCTTGCATCAGCACACAACCCAGTCCCAAACCTGAAGCATCTGTATATAGTGTGAATGGATGGTCTGGAGCTGGAATAGTCAATATAGGTGCTGATACCAGTCTTGACTTCAGCGTCTGAAAGCATTTCTTACATTCTTCAGTCCATATGAACTTTTCTCCCTTTTTGGTCAACCTGGTGAGTGGAATAGCAATCTTGGAATAATCTTACACAAACCTTCTATAGTATCCAGCTAAGCCCAGGAAACTACAAATTTCAGCAACTATTTTCGGCGCCTCCCATCCTACTATGGCAGAAATTTTATTGGGATCGACCTTGTTTCCTTCAGCAGACACCACGTGACCAAGGAAGGCCACTTCATCTAACCAGAATTCACATTTCTTAAATTTTGCATAGAACTTCTCTCTCCTCAATCTTTGTAATGCTTCTCTTAGATGCACTGCGTGTGTCTCCTGGTCCTTGGAGTATACTAAAATATCATCGATGAACACGATAACCAACGTATCCAACATGTCATGGAATACTCGGTTCATTAGCTTCATAAATGATGCAGGTGCATTAGTCAACCCAAAGGACATTACAAGGAACTCATAGTGTCTATACCGCGTCCTGAAAGCTGTCTTGGGGATGTCTGCCTCTTTAATCTTGAGTTGATGATACCCTGACCTCAGGTCAATCTTCGAGAATACACTCGAACCTTGTAATTGATCAAACAAATCATATATTCTTGGTAGTGGGTACCTGTTCTTGATAGTGAGCTTGTTTAATTCTCGATAGTCCATACAAAGACGTACGCTACCATCCTTTTTCTTGACAAAGAGCACAGGTGCTCCCCAAGGTGAGATACTAGGCCTTATAAATCCCTTGTCTAACAGTTCTTGCAGCTGAGTTTTTAACTCTTTCAACTCGGTAGGAGCCATCCTATAAGATGTTTTAGACACCGGTTCTACCCCTGGTAGGAGGTCTATCACAAACTCAGTAGCTCTGTCTGGTGGCAACCCGGGTAGGTCTTCTAGAAATACATCAGGAAATTCCCGTACTATTTTGATGTCCTCCATTTTTGGCAACTCAGCGGTCACATCCACCACTGATACGAGGTATCCTACCCCCCTTTTCTCTAAACACTTCTTTGCTTTTAGGGCTGAGAGTATAAGCTTTCTCTTTCTAGGCAGCCTAACCCCTTTAAAGTTGAACTTCGACCCTTCATTGTCCTTGAACACCAACTTCTTCTCAGCACATAGTAGGTTTGCTGAATGTTTAGATAACCAGTCCATGCCAAGAATGACATCAAAATCTGACATCTCCAGCTGGACTAGATTGGCTTCCAACTCTCATCCTTCAATAAGCACTGGGCAAGGACCATAATATTCTTCTAATACTACCTCCATTCCCATGGGAGACCGAACTAACAGACTTGGTTGTAGAGTCTTGATGGGTTGATCTAGTCCTTTTCCGAATGACACTGACACAAAGGAATGGGTGGCCCCCGAGTCAAACAAGACTCTCGCGGGTAATCCTGCTATATTTACTGTACCTAAGGTTTTTCAAATTCTCCCTTAGTTTCAAATGCACAAACAATTAATGCAACAGTTAAGGAGTAAGTATAAAATCATACCTGTAACCACATCTGGTGATGCGACTGCCTCTTCTGTGGTGACAACATACACCTTGCCTTGTTGCTGCTCCCTCTTTGGTTGTGGGCATGTTCTGGCATAATGCCCCACCTGTTGGCAATTGAAACACTTTACATTAGGGTTCAGCCCCGTTGCCTGTGGTGTCATTGCAAGAGCCGGTCTGGGAGGCACTATGCTAGTTGGTGGCCTGAATGAACGGTATGGCCTGTTGTTTCTTCCACCTTGGGACTCAAGATTAGGCCTTTTCAGACCCCTATTTTGTGCAAAGAAACTTTCTCTCTGATTGGCCTCGATGACTCGAGCCACCTGTATAGCTTCATTATATATGTTCAAGCCTCGACCCAGCACATGCTCTTTGATAACACCCTGAAGACCCATAGTGAAACAACGAGTCTTTGTTTCCTCCTCCTACATACTGGTTGGAGCGAAAAAGAATAACTCCTCATACCTTTGTTGGTATGCCTCTACTGACAACTGAGATTGTTGAAAATTTAGGTACTCCCTCTCCATTTGATTACGGAAACTCCTGGGAAAGTATTTCTCGAAGAAAGCCTCCTTGAAAATGTGCCAAGTGATTATCTGGTGCTTTGTCTCCAGATATGATTTAGTGGAACTCCACCACCCATTGGCTTCCTCCTTCAGCATGTGAGTGGCATATAATACTTTATCCCCATCCTGACACTCCAGTAGCCGAAAGTTCTTCTCCATTTCAGCTATCCACTGCGCTGGCCACAGTGTTTTCCCTGACTTCCTTGTAAAAGTTGGTGGTTTGAGCTTTAAAAATCCATCCACCACTCTAGAAAGACTACCCTGTGCATAAGGAACCTGTCCATATGGTGCCGGTCCATACCATTGTGGCTGATAAGAATAGCCACTCTGATTTTCTCCCTGATACCCCCCATAGTATGCACCCTGATACGGTCCCTGATACCCTCCTTGATCTTGATTAGGAATTGGTGTCCCTGTAATCGGGTGGGGAACTGTGTTGGGTTGGTCCTATTGTGGTGGTCCTTCAGTAACTGTGCTAACCCCTACTGGTGCTGCATGGATATTCTCGACATTTTTGGATGGCATGTTTGCAGGTGCCGACATAGGCCCAGGTGGCCTAAACATTTTTAACATCTCATCAAAGAACTTCTTCTGCTTTGCTTCCATATTAGTGACCAAGTTAGCCATCATTGTTTCGGAGCCTGTAGATGGTTGCCCCTGTGACGGCGATTCTTCATTAGCCTTCATCAGATTTTTAGTTTTGTTTAGGGGGTTAAGTTCTTCCCCACCTACTCTCTCTTCATTCTCTTCTGAGTTTTCTGTACCTGAACTCCTGTCCATGGTAGGCACCCTTGAGTGACGGCATCTGCGATGAACTCTATGCCCATTTCCTCTCACCATTGAAGCAATTTAATTCCCTGTACGATATCTGAATACATTGAGATACATGAGACAAATTAGAGAATTATTCCAACTAACATTTAGTCTCAACGCATAAGCAGCATAAGTATACATCAATAGGGAAGAACATAAGCAAATTTTCAGTTATCTTTCAAAATTTCCTATGTATAATCCTTTATTCTAGTCATATCATGCAGGCACGAGGTCTGGAATAAATTTTGGCCGATTCTCGGAATGGTTTTGTATTCCCAATCCCCATGGGGTTCCGGCGGTGGTACCGGTCTCTCCTGGAGTGAGACCGGTATGGCTGGCAATTCATACTGGTCTGGCCATACCGCAGGGAGTACCGGTCACACACACCACATTTGTGTGCAACCAGTATACCCTGCGGTAGGTACTGGTCGCACCATACCGCAGGGGGGTACCGGTCGCACAGTCCAGCCCAGATGTGCGACCGGTATCACTAAAAAGCCTTTAAAAATCGTGATTTGGTCTCATTTCTCATTTCTCTCCTTAGAATTTACTCCGGTGGAGATTTCTCTCGGGGTCTCTGAGTCTCTACAGTGCATCTGGAGCTCCTAAGATTGTTTCTACTTCATCCTAGAGTACGAATCTCGTCTCTCAGGTAAGCTTATCCTTCTCTTCCCTCTTTTTAGAAAATTTTTCATCGTCTTTTATACCAAAACCTATGTTTTTCTTGATTTGAAAGTTTTTAACCATAGAAAACTTCTTTCTTCGCTTGAGAAAGGTTTTAGGGGTCTAAATTTGTAAAACCCCTCAACCAATTTGAAGTTCTATCTGTTGGTTTAAAGAAAATCCCAAAATTTTGACTTTTAACCTAGGTTTCTAGGGTTTTCGTTTTTTTTGATAAATTTTTGTTAATATGCCTCTATTTCTTTGCTTTGATGAAGTTGTTTGACCTATGCTAGCGTTGTACTATCACAATAAGTTATTCCATTCATGTTGGGTGTGTTTTTAGGCTTTTCTACCATTTTCTATTGTTACACTATCAAAATTTTTCTGAATTTGTCTCTAACTGACTCTTGTTCTTTGTTTAACAGATACACTATGTCTAGACTCTGTGGAGCGGGGAAACGATCATTAATGCCTGGTATGAACAGGCCACACCCCCCACCTGTCTTGTACGATGAGAGGTACTTTCGGTCGGAGGCGGTCGCTTTACGCCTAGCATGGTTTCGAGCAAAGCGTATCGAAGTAGGCCGTTTTATTAACCTGGAGCATCTTCACCGCTTCAATGTTGAGGCAGCTTTTGGGGCAATAGGTTGGTTACCCTTTATCCAGTATAGAGAGACTACCCGTCCTAGCTTGGTGAAGTTGTTCTTTGCCAACTTAGAGGTAGAAGGTGACTTAAATGACTGGGAGCATGCCAGAGACCTTCGCATCACCAGGTATGTGAAAGGGGTGATGATTTCATTTAATGCAGCCGAACTAGCTGCACATCTGGAGATTCCTAACGATGGGGAACTCATTTATTGTCCACCCAGAGCCAAAGGATATCTTTCTGAGGACATGACAGCAGCTATAGCAGAGCAGATCTTATTACCAGGTAGAGTCATGTTGGCTTCGAACCTATGTCCTCAGCCTCACCTATTCTGCCGGATCATACAACATAACATTGTTCCCCAGAGTGGGCACTATGGAGAGTTATCCCAGTACCTCACCTACTGTGTGGCTACCAGGCACCGGGTTTGTTTGCCTTACTTGATTATTCAGGTTATGATCTATGCGGCCATGCCTGGTGTGACGGGCAATCTCCCATATGGTAGGTTGATCACAGCTTTGCTGCAACGTCTGGGTGTGGATATGCAGGGTGAGGTAGCTGTGGAGATTACCATGAGTTCTGATATAGATGTCGAGGCCACCTATAACATGCAGATGGACGATCTAGTGCTCAGTGATGAGGAGTTACAGGCTCGTCCTCTCCTACCTAGGAACCATGCGGCCCTTGCAGTAGCAGCAGCTACAGCAATAGCATAGGCAGTCGAGATGGGAGATGATGGGGATGCACACATGGAGGACATTCCAACACCTGCATCCCAGCATTCTCCAGTTCCAGGACCTTCTAGGCCTTCTCCAGTTGCTGGACCATCACATCCCCCTTCGGACCCAGTGATGAGCATGCTTACGGAGATCAGAGATACTCAGAGAGGCATCCTAGATACCCAGAGAGGGCTCATGGATTTTCAGCGAGAGATGGGTCAGGAGTTGGGGCGTCTAGCTCGTAGCCTACGGGTCACGCAGGACCAGGTTCATTGGCTCAGATAGGTGTACGAGCGGGACTATGATATTGCAGGCCCGGTACCATCCAGGCCCGCTACACCACTATAGTCAGATGTAGTTTTTATATTATTTTCATGTGGTTTATTTTGTTACTAGAGTAACTGTCTGACTTGTGGACTGTACTCTGTTGTTCACTTGTACTAAAGAAAATTATGAAATGGTTATTTGTTTCTCTTAATACTTCAGTGCTTATATTTGTTCTTCCATTAATAGTATTGTATGCATCTTTCTTAAGTCTCAAGCAACAAGCAAGCTTATGGTGTGTTCTTATTAAAGTTTTTTTTTTAATTTTCCTAACTCAAATCATTGGACAGTTAGATGCAGAATGATTAGCTGGACAGAGCCCAGGGCTTTGATACCAAGTTGTCACACCCCAATTCTGGCTGAACCAAAAGTGTGAGTGAACCGACTCTAAACCATGGTTCACACCAGGATCTCAATAGACCGTGTCAACCAATCATTCCCAAGCAGTCTAACATAATCAGAGATTAATACATAGCAGCAGAATATAAATAAATGAACTAAGATCTATGTGGTAAATTAAAATAATTATTCAACTTATTCCACCATTCACAAATTTAGATAATAAAAGTATTACAATGTATTGTTTAAAATAAAATCCCCTCTAAAGGAAAACACAAAAGGAGCACTCGCATGATGCGTCATGCTCGTCCTCCACTGCCTGGGTATCAATGGCAGCAACTGTACCATACGCTAGGGTAGTCACGAAGTCATCAACTGTGTATCCTGCATCCAAATCTGAAAATATATATATATATATATATATATATATATATATATATATATATATATATATATATATATATTTGGGTGAGCTCACAACTTAGCTCAGTAAAGTACAAGACCAATGCTACATACAAAATGCATGAGATAACATTACAATTTAGGTCAGGTATAACTTGCAATTATGCTATGGTAAGGTTTGGCGGCTACCGCACCTCCATGCATGAGAGTGTGAGCACACCCAACAATCAGGCACCTACCACACTACTTTTGTTGCCCCACATCACTCACTCCGGTATGGAGATAGGACTCGAGTCTGACGGGCAGGAAGAACCATAATCCCACGTCCTTCCCCTGATACCCCACACCGTACCAATACCTAAACCCCTACTGGCAAGGGCTTACAAGTGGGTTACGTTTCTAACCAGTCCTAAATGGCAATACAGTATCAATGGCCCTACCCCAGCACGACTCCCTGCGACATAGAGATAGGGCTTGAGTCTGGCGGGCAAGAAGAACCACAATCCCACGTCACTCCCCCTGATACCCTATTCGCACCAAGTCTGCTAAGGTAGATGGCGATACAAAAAAGGTGTTAGTTGTAGATATATCCAGGGCACACCCCCCTTCACATTCCACACACTAACTAAAACATACACATGCCTAACATCCAACAAACCTAGCATATGAAATGCATGAACAAATAATAGTAACAAAAGAAGTAACTACATGGCATGTGAAATGCATAGACATCAAGCAATGAACTTCATATACAATTTAGTTGCAAAGGTTTACTGATTAATTAATTAATTGGAGTTTGGGTCTTGTCCCTTACCTAACGCGTGATAACAATCCTGCTCTGCATCACAGGGTATTCTCACATTGTCTACAGGTCCTACACAATCATATTCATAGGTTAGAACTAATTTATTAAGGTCACAGTTGGTCAGAACCTTGCCTGACCAAGCAAACAAGGCTCGGAAGACCGGTCGCAGGTACCGGTCTCAGGGGTGTGAGACCAGTATGTGCCACCGGTATGTATACCGGTTGCGGTATATATCAGTTGCACATATGTGAGACCAGTATGTGCCTCTGGTATACATCGCAGGCCCATACCGCCGGACCTTGTGTCCAACTAGTTTGTTTCGCAGATTAGATCCGAGAACTCGATCTTGGATCTCCCTTTCCCATTGGTCATTGGGCTTGGTTTCTAGGGTTTCTCCTAACCCATTCTAAGATTTAAATACTCTAATGGCCTTCTAGTTTTGACTAGAATGCCGTATCAAACCTAGATTAGATTTAAATAAGAGACTAGGTTCATTGCAAGATCTAGGATTTTGGATCGCCGCGCCGCTTCACAGCTTCGATCCAAAATCCTAATACTCCTCCTTACTCCTTCTCAGCTCTCCTCCAGATGGCTAGGGTTTTGAGAAGGATCAGAAGGAGTGCTAATGTCTCTATTAATAGTGGGAGGCCGTTCATAGGAAGGTTTCCCTCAATTGGAAACTTTTCAAGTTTCAAATCGGAGTGAGGGAGCCGCTGGAGTCCGTCTCCAGCCGAAACTAGACATACCGGTCGCACATACCGATCTGAGTGACTCAGACCGGTATAGTCAGACCGGTATACCCATACCAGTTGCACATACCGGTTGCACATACCGCAACCGGTATAGTAAGACCGGTATGAGATTTATACATTTTTCGTAGGTTCTCATACCTGAAAATTGAGTAGTTCGTCACCCGAGTTTGCCTTCCGGTCCGGTTATGATTGGGAGACCTGTCATCATATAGAACCATGGATTAGACCAGGTTTTCAAAGTACGGTTCTTACAGTAAATCTATTGAAAGAAGAGAACGAAGGAGATTAAATGGCACCATGAGTTGGGTTGCACCTTCCTAGGTGCAAGCCAATAATACAGAATCAAAAAAATCTCATTTGGAAGAGGCAGACGGAACCCAGAACCGAACATCTCCTTGAAAACACAAATCTCATAAGGGCTTGTAGCGTTAGGCGCCTCATCATCAGTAGGAGTTCTGTATTCAAACTCCCCAGGAATCGAAAAGGTGCTTAAAAGGAGGAACGCCTCTCCTAACCTCATGGTGGATCGGTAATTGGTGTAAACTAGTCTTTCCCTTGGAGGGAGAGATAGATCTCAGGCAGTACGGGTGCGAGAGAAGACATCTTTTCAAAATGACAAAGGACCAAAGAACACAGGAGATAAGTGGAGAAGAAGAGGAATGCTACTTGAAAAAGAAAGTGATCCCAAGTTATCTGCTTTGAGGGAATATATAGTAATTACCAAAAACTGTTCCCTCTGGATTTCAAACCATTGAATCCACATAATGATCAAGAAAACTATAAAATCAAACGTCAACTGTCACGATGGTTCAAAAAGGAGGCTGCTTTCTACGCGGCGTCACCCCCTTCATCAATGGGTAACTGTCAAATTTAATGCACCTAGGGACGCATGGAAAAATATCTTCAATTTTCAAGATATTTTTCAAAAATGGAAGGGCCACGTGGATGACGATTCACACAACAAATATTATCAAGAGAAAATCAAATATGCGTAAAAATAAGGCATTTGAATATTTGGAATGCGTATAAATAGCCAAATTCCGTGATATATAAAGAAAGCTCACAAAGGCAACCTCACGGTAGCTTTATCAAACTACCATGGAGTCGGGGGGAAGGGGCACACTATGCGAATCAGGTATATGCCAGGTTAACACACTCCTAATCCTTTGAGCTTTGAGGGGGAGGATTCTTTAGGCGCTCTATGGCTTTGACCAGCCCCCTTGCTGTTTCTCGAACCTCACACTCGGCCTCAGCCCGCTGCCGCGACTTCATCTGATAAATAGCATCCAAGGAAGGGTTAGGATTATAATAATAACCCTCAGGTCTTGGACTCCCCATGAAATCACCCAAGACTGCTTCTACCTTGGTAAGTTTCTCCGCAAGAAAGTTCAACCGACACTCAGCATTAAGGCGAAAATGAATATCAGTGGCTCCTTCCTTCTGAAGATTGTCCCGATCAATCTTCAAAAGCTGCAACTCCTTATAACACACAACATGTAGCCTGTGAGCTGTCGCATACTGTTTCTCTACATTCTCCCCACGAAAATGGAGTATCTTGTAATTATTCTTTTGGAACTCTTCAGCACAAACCAAGGCAGTATCAACCCTTCCTAATTTAGCTTGGATCAATTGAAGTTTAACATAGAGGACTTCAGCCTCTGCAAGCGTAACTGAGAGAACATCAGATAAATCCTAAAAGAAAATCGCTATGTTAGGAAGAAATTTCAGAAAAACAGTCGCTATTAGAAATTTTAGAAAAGATAGTTTTTCATTTAGATAAAGAGAAGATAAAAGGGGAAAACCTTGAAGGTGCATATAAAAAATGCCAGAGGCGATTTAAAAAAAAAAAAAAAACACTAAGCTAAGAGCATTCCTCAACCTCAGTATCGGTCCCCGTATCCTTGCTGCAGGCAATGATGGCACCTTCTTCTCCAGGAAGAGAGGCAGGAGGATGAGCAATGGCCAGAGCCTGGGGCTCCACATTAGTATAAGGAAGCTGAGCCACATCATCCTCTCTTCTTCTTCTTCTTCTCTTTCAGCATCCTCATTTTTGGGAGATAAAGGCTGAATATCGTCCAACCTTAAAGGATACCCTTCAAACTTCAGCTCGGGGGCCATCTTACGCATGAAGCGGCATAATTTGTATGTCCCTTCGAGAAAAGAATCCCCGTTGATCTTGACGCAAAGTGCTTCCTTCTCCCGAGCTCTAAGACAAAATTGTCCAACTCAGAAGAAGCTTTGTACTCAGAAATACCCCAATCAACTTTCTAGGGAACTTTAGATTTAACCTTCTTCAGAGCAGCCTGGAGGTCCTCAATGGTCTTGTCAGCCACCTCTTTCACTCATTCACTATCCAACTTCAGTAGATCCAACACCAAGGCTGCCGTATTGGCTCTCTCCTTTTCCTTCTCAAGCTCTGCCTTTAGCCTGAAAACTTTAGACTTGGAGTTTCTCTTGCTCAGGCTTATAGCTTCGAGCTGGCCTTTGAAGTTCACCATATGTTTGGTCAAGGATTCGTTTTCCTTAGAATATTTCTGGCGAACTCTTCAGGCTTCTTCCAGAGCCTTCTTGGTAGATTTGAGCTTTTCCAATCTCTTGGACCTTCGTTGTTTATGTTTGCGAAGGGATCGTGCTGCATTCACAAGTTGAAAGAAAAGTGGAAGATGTCAGAGGAAAGAACAAAAAAGAAAAAAGGTCGACAATGGATGGACAAACACTTACACCTACGAGATATTGCTCCTCCGACTTCTCAAGCTCCTCTTCGGCCATCTCGTCAAAAATTTTAGCATCACAGGCAAACACATACAATTTACCACCTGACGAGCAACATCCGATGAGTTCATCGCTCTGTCAGCCTAGTCAATGTGCCACTTTGGCCAATTAAGGACCCCATGAGGAATTAGGACTACGACCTCTGCCAAGGGTAAAACTTCCAGAACCCCCACCTGATGATTGAGTCTAGGGGAAGGTTGGAGCAAGCAAGTTAGTCCTTCCCTGGGGATGAAGTGCCAACTCAACGGCAGACGGTGAACTTGGCATAGATTTTGCAACTCCTATGAATGCCCTAATAGCGATGGATCCCAAAGAGGCTTTAGACGGTGACTTGGATGTTTCCTGTGACTAGGGAGCTGGGAGGATATCGGAGGAGACCTTGGCAACTTCTTAGGGCCCCATGCGTATTTCAGTAGGAGTAATCTCCATCTCATTAGAAGGGATGATGGGGGAAGATCCCTCGATCTGGGTTAAGGGTACATATGCGATCTCGATTCTTAATTTCTTCCAAGATGGGGCATCTCCAATCATGCCCTCGCCATCAGACCACTCTTCCTGTCCTGAAATCTTTGTGGCCTCGAAGTGCGAAGCTTTCATCAGACCACTCTTCCTGTCCTAAAGTCTTTACGGCCTCGAAGCGCGAAGCTTTCTTTTTTCTGCCCATTTTCATAGAGCCCTCAACCGTGTCTTTTGACGTGAGACTCTAATTCTACAACTTCCTGATCTCAGCAATTTTAAAAGAAGCTTTTTCCATTACAAAATCACTAAAGGAAGTCGGTACCAAAGGAAAACCCAACGTCTTACCAATTTACAAGCCACTATTTCCTAACTTACTTGAACTTTCCATGATGATGTGGTCTCCCCGGGGAAACTGAGTCATCATAAATGTCGTCTCCCATTCCGAAGTCACCAGGGCAGCCCAGAAAGGGTTGGGAGAGCTCATCATAACCTATGGGTGTTCCTAACTCTATCTTGGAGTAACTAAGCTTGTCATCCCTCCCCAAAGTCGGCATATGATTTAAGCTGGTGACTTCTGGGAAACTCCATGTGTTTACCAATGGCAAGGATCTCATGTCGTGCCAACCCATGAAGAAGAACTTGTTCGACCAGTGCGGAACCTTGTTTCGCTTCTTACTCAGGATTTCAAACTCGTTGGGCCGCTTGTTGAAAAAATATCAGCCAAATTTCTCTATTTCTTTATTGGACAGTTTTACCTTGTTCAAAATATAAATGCGTCTAGACAGATCAGCACTAAGTTTTCTTTTCAGCTTGCAGAAGTAAACGATGAAGGCCAGGATCATAGACCACGAGTTGGTCTGAACTTGGGTGGGAGCTAGACCATAGTACTTAAGAATTTTCATGGCCTCAGGGGGAACTGGGAGTTTGAACCCCGACTGAAAAAATTCAGTGTACACATGCATTTCTATCCTATGGGGCTTGTAGGCTATTTCAACTTCCAAAGGAATCCTGGTATAGTAATGCTCATCGATCGAAGACTCGGTCAAGAGATTGTTGAGTGTCTCTTCGCTCAGTCCGTTTTCAATCTCAGTGGCTTCTACTTCAATAGGGGAAGGAATTACAATTTCCATGATTTCCCCTGGACGTGCTGGGGCATCTGATATTCGAATCGCAGGAAACAGAGGAACTGTAGACTCTTTTTCTCTCTCAACTAATAAAGTAAAGATGCTAGTGATCGTTCCCTCTGATCCAACAACACAGGGCAATATGTCTTGCGGCAACCTGTCGTTTTTTGCTATGGGAAGCGCTTTGGCTACAGTAGCTATGAGTTTAATAAGCTTCACCAGCGTCTATGGCCAGACGGTGCCCTAGTGGCCGAGAAGTTCCATGCCATGTACTCCTTTGGAAACCAGCCAAAATGGGTCTATTAGGTTCTGAGGGCACCATTCCAGGAGGGTCAAACATGCTAGACATAGCAAACTCTAGGGGCAACTCTAAAAAGAAGCAACTAATAATCAAACAAAAATAAAATAGGGAGAGAAGACTTACTATGCAAAAGTTTCAGAAAAGTGATGGACAATAGCAGAGATGATAAAGACAGTCACTTCCCACTCTAGAGCTCGAGATGTTGAAAAACCCAAAAGTACTTCTCAGTTTCCTCAATGGAGCTATATAGTCGTCAGTCGACGGATTTGAAAGTGTTGGAATCCAAAACCCATCATCGTGGAAGATGTCGAATCCACTTCTTTCATTGTGATTAGCATCAAAGATGGGATGCTTACACTAGATAAGAGGGCAGTGCATCCCCCATATTAAATATCCTCTCATAACATCAAATGCAATGTTTTAAAAGGTAAAGATAAATCAGCTTGATGACGTCACTTCCATATGAATGCGAAGAATCATGACCTGATGCCAACGGCTGCTCCGACGCGTGTCATCACCCTAGAGGATGTCAGTCCAAAACTGCTCATGCCAAAATCATTATGTAATCGTGAAGATTGAGAAATTCCTATTACCTTTTTGAGGCCTTGGAAAAGATTTTTTGAATTTTCCAGTGACGGTTGCGTACCTATGGCGACTTCAAGATCGAGCGGGAACCATTTTCTGGACAAAAAGCCTGCGAGTGCCAAGTCATCATTCCACAAAACACCTTCTCCTCTTAAAACAGACCAGACGACCATCCGACCTGTGATTCCAAAGGTAGCATGCGAGTTGAATCTTATCAAAAAAGAAACAAATTTTCGTTAAACCATGACATTCCATAAGTCGCTACTTCAGAAACTGGAGGAAGCGACCTTGAGGTCGCAAATCCCAGTGACTTTAAACGAGGTTCCAAGTGACTTCAAAAACGGAAGATCAAACACACAAAAACTTGCTATGGCGACCTGGAGAGAAATACCTCGAAACACCAAGGTTGCTTTTCCGAACTTGACAACTCCACAGAAGCAAGGGGCAACTGTTGATAATGTATTTCTCTTAGCCTATCACAATGCGACACGCGTCTATCCCCAGAGTGTAATGGGGAGGAAACACGTGTCCTGCCAGGTGTCGCCATCGTTGTACTTCGTCAGTAGGATAGGTGAGCACGTGATCAGCCATACGTGTGGATATATTGATCAATCATCGGCGTACTATAAGAATCCCAATGAGGGTGCGATCTGCAATCTCGCATCTGGACAGCCATTCCCACTCTTGAAGAACATGCTTAGAAAACCATAAGGGCTAGAGCAAAGCCCTTGGGAGAACGTAGGATCTTCATCCCATGGTAACTCGCAACAACTGAACGATTCCTAGCGGGATCATAGGCAATCATACATGCTTGATATTCGATGGTGTATTTACACCAATCCCAGGTGAGTCCATTATATAAACACTCAATGATCACAGGTATGGGCATCTTGAATCCCTTTGACTTCTAGCTTTCTAGAATACTCAGGGAGCCCACCTCTCGAATGAGCTTATTGCCTCTATTGTAAGCTACATATTGATTGCTCTATACAGACTTGATCGTCAGAGTGGACACAGGACATCACTATCTGGCTCCGATAACTTTTTGTTTCATCTTGCAGGAAATGGGCACGTCAGCTAGCCTAGTTTCAGCAACAACAAGACCCAAGGATGATATCTTCTTTGAAACTTCCGTGGAAAATGGGTTTCAAGATATTAATGTTGCGCTGTAACAATCCTTAGCGACCAGTGCTACTCACTCCTAACCACCGATTCAAGATTTTTCAGTAAATAATGAAGCTGTGCACGATAAGGATTCAATCAAACCTGAGACTAGTCATACGAAGTTGGTCTTAGATTGTAGCGATCAGATCGAAGAAGGCGATGACTAGAAAGGGAGGAGTCCCCAATCCAAAAACCTAGATGCTAAGAGGAAGAGGACAAAGAAGCTCAACGAAAGTGCCAAAATCAGCAAGGTAGCCATTGTTAATTCATTGTCTTCATTATAATCAATTAATGTTTCTCTTACTAGTATAATGTTTAATTAGAATCATTACCTGATGATTTTTAGATGGATAGAGTGTTAATTCTGGGAGACAATTGAATTCGTGGAGTTGTAGAAAAAAGTAAAGGATCTTCAAGACGAGCTTGAGGAGCCAATGTAGGAAGATGGATCCAAGATCAATACAATCGACTCTCATGCTTATAAGTGTTTGATCAATAGATGCCATGGAAGTAACAGATAGGAATAGACAAAGAGAAGATTAGGTGATGTTTGAAACTGAACGGAGAAAGATAGGATCGATCCTCCATCACAAATCGACCTTGAAGATGACATCGATGTCTAAAAAAGTTTTTTTTTCAATTTAGAGGGCATTATTGTCCTAAAAACATTGGTGATGATGAATCTCATCATCAAATTGAATGGGGGGGGGGGGGGGAGAATATTTTCAAAAGCTGGGGAGGTGGGAGACATTTTATGTCAAGTTGGGGGGTGATTTCCTTTTAGGTATCCTGCAGGGGAGGTGGGAGAAATTTTTCCTAGAAAATATAAAAACAGCATTCACTACCATTCATGCCTAACTCAAATCTGATTCTATTTACTACAGATGATTAGGAAGGCATGTAAATCTTACTGATTCCCCACTAGCATCATGAACACATGATCCTACCATGGAAGGTAAATGTATATTCATCCCAATTTGGGATGAAATCACCTAACACCTAACATGAAAAGAAATTTCAATTTTTCTTTGTTCTTGAATAAAATTTGCCATTAACAAACTCTTCAAGATCTATAACCTTGATGGAATCTCTTTTAAACTAACATGCACCAATCAAAACTGTAATGAAACTAAAATCTTACCTTCTAAAATGCTTAAACCACACCAATCAATAGTCTTTGCTAAACCATAACAACTAATGTTGAATTTCATAATGTTGAATTTCATTTCCAAGCTTAAAGAAAGAAAATACAGCAGCAACGTAAACTCCTTAAACTCAAAGTCCTGCTAGAAAAACCTTTTAATCTTCGTTATACAATCACTGAAAACTTCCTCCAAGGTCCAATCAATCCAACAATCCATTAAACTAGAAGAAGGAGATCAAATTCTTACCAAAAATCCCAAGAACAAAGCCTTCACTTCCCAATACGTTTTCAGCAAACAAAGTAAATCTGGTAATGAAAATCTAATCAGTGTTTTATATTTTCCTTGTTTTCTTTATTACCAATAAGCTCATTTTGTGAAATGACAACATTGCCCCTACACCTCACCCAATGCATATGTACTAAACCCATAACTTGAGGGAATCCATGAAAAGTGAATTTTCCCATAATACCTATAAGACCCGCACTCCACGAACCTAGTTTAACGTGGGTTATCGTGTCATGACAGGTCATCCTATCATAATTAGGTCGGATGAGATGGTCTAATGACAAAGCCATGAGTTAAGGTATGAAATATGTCCAATTTATACCTTGTCCAGTCTGACTGGTTGTGTCACACCCCAATTCCACACTATTCAGAATGGTATGATGAACAGCTAGAAAACCAACGGTTCAACCAGGATCTCGAGTAGGCTATATCTGTTTTATCTAAACCTCATACATCCACATTCATAATCAGAGTAAATACACAATAGCGGAAGCCTTATAGTAAAATGAACTGAGAAATCTAGATGTGATAATCATATTTAAGTAGCAAATTATTCTGTATCAACTAAGACATAAATAAATATCAATTACATGTCTTTACTAAATCCAGATAATAAAAATAAAATCTAATCGAATACGCATGAGTTGCACTCGCAAGAGGAGTCATGCGTATCCACTTCGTCTTCCACTTCCATCGCCGCCATGTGCCCGTACACTGGAGCGTTGACATAATCTTCGATAGTAGTACCTGCATCATCAACTAAAAATATTTGACGTCGAGAGGGTGAGCACACATCATGGCTCAGTGAGCAAACAAAACAATGTAATAATACATATGCATGTATTCAATTCATATCTTTGGTCTGATTTAAAGTTTACAATGTGCAATAGAAAGGTTTGGTGGTCAAAGGTTAACGTTTATTGACCCCTCCTCTATACACAGGGTGTGGAAGTTGAATGTTTATTGTCGTCCCCATCCACCCTACCATGAACATTGTACAACAAAGGTTAACGTTTATTGCTGTACAGTGCCATACCAACACGTAAGCCCCTGCTAGCGAGGGCTTGCAAACTAGGCTCACAACTAACCAATCCTAATGCCAAATAGTGTATCCAAGGCTTCACCCCAGCATCCCTCAAAAAGCCCATAGAGATAGAGCTAAAGCCCCCCAGTAGAGTCAGAAACTACAAGGACCGAGACCACCTCCCCTGATATTCTATGACGTAATAGTTCTGCTAAAGTAATGACGATACGACGATGCTAATACACAAGACTTGAGTTAGAGATAGAACTAGAGTGCTGAGGCCCGGCCTATGACACCTCCCCCTGAACTCGCTCGCATCAAGTACACCAACCACACACATACATCCACATGCCTATTCCTATCATCATCATCATCATCATGATGTTATAAACAACAAAGTAAATATGCATGAAACAATTAATAAAATATTGGATGACATGTTGAATGCACATTACAAGTATATTCACATAGAATCAAGCATAGCATTGGACTCAAGAAATAAAAATAGTTTGTTATTAATCAATTAGTTTAGATCTTGTTTCCTCACCTTTACTTGGTCATAAGTCCTCTTTTAAGCATTAAGAATCAACTATATATCGATATTATATCTCTAGAAAACCTAACCAAGTCGATAGAATTTAATTATAATTAATTCAGACTTTAAAAAGCATGTTGCTAACTGGGGGTCGATGCTAGGGTCGGAGTCTTGATCGACCCTGGGTGCGACCACCCCTATTCTGGACTTCCCGAACACTGGGGGTCGATGCTCAGGGTCTGGTAGGGTCGATTGGCCATCGACCCCCCATGCGGCCCCCTATGGGTTTTGTTAATTTTTCTTCCTTCAGTCCATTCTTCATATTTGGGGTCCTATGTCTTGCTCCTACAGTCCATTCCACACATGTTCTATGGCCTAGAACTGTGGTTTATTCACCTATATGGCTTTCATGATTTCCCCCATGGTTTTTCATGAAAACCTAACCATGGGTGGATGATTTGGGTTCCTCCTAGATAATCCCCTCTTCATTATCTACTCTAAGGTCTTAAGAAATTCATGGAGATAGTATCCATACCTAAGAAGTATGCTTCTTCCTCTGAATCCCTTCTCCTTTGTCTTCTTCTCCACTTTCCTTCTCTTCTCCTTCTCTTCCTTCTCTTCTCTTTCTCTCAATCCAATTAGGATTGTAAAAGGAGTGAAAGAGGCTTAGGGACGTCCTATTTATAAAGTAGAAACTCCTAAAAAAGTCTCATTGAGATTAGGAAGGAATCCCATTGAGATTAGGAAGATTTCCTAATATTTGGTTCGAACTGTTTTTACCGACCACTGGGGGTCGATAGGGGGTCAGAGATCCCGTCGACCCCTGGTCCTTAAAGTGTCCGACCCCCCATGTAAAACTGGGGGTCTGACTTTTATATTGGGGGGTCCGACCCTCCCTTGCTGGGTATGCGACCCTCCCCTTATTTTGAGTGGTTTTGGGTCAGTTTAATATATGGGATCGTGATCTCCTTCACGCACGTAATCCATTTGGTTCGACCATGATGGGTAGACCTGGTTCAAGGTGGTAAGACCGGGTTAGTTTGATACGGGTCTTACAACTCCCCCCTACTTATAAAAATTTTGTCCCCGAAATTGTTCATACCTTCTGAGTTAAATAAATGAGGGTATTGCTTTCGCATAGCATCCTCTTCTTCCCATGTAATTTCTTCCATGTCTCTACTTCTCCAAGTGACCTTAACATAATAGATATCTCGATTGCATAGTCGTTGAACCTTTCGACTCATGATTTCAGTTGGTGTTACTTCAAATGTCAAATCATCAGTCAAATCAGGAAGATCTACTGTCAGAATGTGCGTTGGATCTTTGACATACTTCTTCAATAAGGAAATATGAAATACGTCATGCACACTTGACATAGATGGTTGTAGTGCTAACTGGTAAGCCACTTTTCCACGCTTAGCTAGAATCTCATATGGCCCGACATATCTTGGACTTAGTTTCCCTTTCTGTCCGAACCGTTTCAATCCTCGCATAGGCGATACTTTTAAGAATACCTTATCACCCACGACGAACTCAAGATCTCTCCGTTAAGTATCTGCATATTGCTTCTGACGATTCTGAGTTGTTCTCACTCTTTCTTTGATAATGTCGACCACTCGATAAGTCTCTTCAACAAACTCCGGTCCAACAATACTACGTTCCCCAACTTCATTCCAAAACAACGGAGTTCGACACTTTCTGCCATACAGTGCTTCATAGGGTGACATCTGTATAGTAGCCTGATAGCTATTGTTATACGTGAACTCGATTAGTGGTAACTTTTCATCCCATGATCCTTTAAAATCAATTACACATGCTTGTAGTATATCTTCTAGAATCTGAATTGTACGCTCTAACTGTCCATCTGTCTGTGGATGGAATGTAGTACTAAACTTCAATGTTGTAGCCATAGCCTTTTGCAATCCTTCCCAAAACTTAGAAGTAAATCGTGGATCTCTATCGAACACAATGCTCTCTGGTACATCGTGTAATCGAACAATATTATCCACATACAGATTTGCTAACCTCTCTAGTGTATACTGAGGTCGTATCGGTATAAAGCGAGCTATTTTAGTCAGGCGGTCTACAATCACCCAAACTGCGTCAACTACTCGAGGAGTCAATGGTAACCCTGTGACGAAGTCCATAGTGATGCAGTCCCATTTCCATGCTGGTTCTGGTAACGGCTGTAACAATCCTGTGGATCTTTGTCATTCAGCCTTTACTTTCTGAAAATATAGGCATTGAGACATGAACTTAGCTATGTCTGCTTTCATTCCTCTCCACCAATATAATTTCTTTAGATCATGATACATTTTTGTACTTTTCGGGTGTATCGAATAGATGGTGGTATGGGCTTCTTTCATCAGTCGGTGTCTAATGTCCACACTTTCTGTTTCGGATACACATATTCTTCCTTTGTACTTCAATACCTTCTCTTCGTCCAAGGTGAATTCAAGGTTAGTTCTACCTTTTTCGATGTCTTCTTGTACCGTTCTCAGGTAAGGGTCTGAATTGATAGTTGTCTTCACTTCATCAATTATATCCGGTATAATCTTCAATGCAGCGATCATATTGGAAAACCGATGAATGAACCCTTGGTTGGATGATCCATCCGTTGAATGTATCACATACTGCTCATTGCCGTGATTGAATATCGTTCCAGTAGTACACATTTCTGCAGTTGTGCTAACCTCTCCTTGAGATTTTATCATTTCCTTTCTGCTCAACGCATCCGCTACTACATTAGCTTTCCCCGGATGATACTGGATATCACAATCATAGTCTTTCAATAGTTTCAGCCATCTTCTTTGTCTCATATTCAACTCCTTTTGATTAATAGATAAGTAAAACTTTTGTGGTCTGATTTAATCTGGAACTTCTCTCCGTATAGTTAATGTCTCCATATCTTGACAGCATGTACCACTGCCACTAACTCCAAATCATGAGTGGGATAATTTTTCTCATGTGTCTTTAACTGTCTTGAGGCATAAGCAATTACTTGTTCTCCTTGCATAAGCACACATCCTAATCCCAGTCCTGACGCATCAGTGTACAAGACAAATGGCTGTCCTGGAACCGAAATAGTCAAAATCGGAGCGGATATCAATCTGGTCTTCAAGGTTTGGAAGCTCTTCTCACATTTATCCATCCACACAAACTTTTCACCTTTCTTAGTCAGACTGGTGAGAGGTACGACAATCCGGGAATAGTCTTCCATAAATCGCCGATAATAACCAGCTAGACCTAGAAAACTTCTAATTTCTACAACGCTCTTTGGTGCTTCCCACTTTACAATAACCTCGATCTTGCTGGGATCCACTTTGAATCCTTCAGCGGATACTACATGGCCTAGGAAGGCGACTTCACTTAGCCAAAACTCACACTTGGTAAATTTGGCATACAGCTTCTCTTTCCTTAAACGCTGTAGAGTGGCGTTTAGATTCTTTATATGGGTTTCCTTATCCTTGGAATATACTAATATATCATCAATAAATACAATAACCGACGTATCCAAAATATCATGGAAAACCCGATTCGTAAGTTCCATGAAAGTTGTTGGTGCATTTGTTAAGCCAAAAGACATGACCACGAATTCATAGTGTCCATATCTGGTCCTGAAAGCTGTCTGAGGAATATCACCATCTTTAATCTTCAACTGATGGTAGCCTAACCGAAGATCGATCTTAAAAAATATTTTTGCTCCTTGCAACTGATCGAATAAGTCATCGATCCGAGGTAGTGGATATCGATTCTTGATTGTCAGTTTGTTCAACTCCCGGTAGTCGATACATAATCGAACGCTACCGTCCTTCTTCTTTACGAATAATAATGGCGCTCCCCATAGTGATATACTGGGTCGAATATAACCCTTGTCCAGTAGTTCTTTTAATTGTACTTTCAATTCCTTTAGTTCAGTAGGAGCCATTCGATAAGGTGCTTTTGATACTGGTGCGGCTCCAGGTATAAGATCTATCACAAACTCTGTGGCTCGGTCGGGTGGTAATCCTGAAAGTTCCTCAGGAAATACGTCGGGGTAGTCCTGCACGACATCAATATCTTCCATCTGTGGTGCTTCTTTGGTGAGGTCGACCACTGACACTAGATACCCGACTGCTCCTTTCTCAAGGCACTTCTTAGCCTTTAGTGCTGAGAGTATGAGTTTACGTTTACGGGGAAGTTCGGTTCCCACAAAACTGAATTATGCTCCTTCTTTGTCTTTAAATGTTAGCTTCTTTTCGGCTCATAATAGGTTCACAGAATGCCGAGCTAACTAGTCCATTCCCGAGATGACGTCAAAGTCTACCATCCCAAGTTGGATCAAGGTTGCATCTAAGGTTTTCTTGCCAATGAGAACTGGACATGGCCCATAACCTTTTTCTAACTCTACTTCTAACCCCATCGGTGACCGTACAAGTAGTTTGTAGTCTCATGTTTTGATGGGTAAATTCAGCTTCTTTCCAAATGACACAGATATAAAAGAATGAGTAGCTCCTAAGTCAAAGAGTACTCTGGTGGGTATGTCATTTATAGGTACGATACCTGTGATTTATTTTAACTTAGTCTACATGCTCACACAATGTAATACAACTTAAAAGGTTTCAATGTGACCACATCGGGTGATGCGACAGCATCCTCAGATGTAACAACATAAACTCATCCTTGATGTAGCTGCTTCCTAGGCTTAGGACACTCCCTTGCCATATGCCCCGCTTGATTGCAGTTATAACATTTTGGACCTTCAGTATTTAGCTTTGGCTGCTGTTGAGCTACTGGGGTAGTCTTGGGTGCAGCAGTAAAGCCTTGGGCACGGAAGGGTTTGAATGTCTTGTTATTCCCTCCGTTATAAGAATTTCCAGCTGGCCTTTTTATACCTCTGTTTTGCATGAAATAACTCTCCTTCTGGCTCGATTCTATAACTCGAACAATTTGCACGGCTTCATTATATATTTTCTTCTCCAAACCTAGAACATGCTCTCTGATGCTTCCTCTAAGTCTCGTGACAAACCTACGGGTCTTAGTGTCCTCTTCTTGCATGCTGAGTGGTGCAAAGAAAAACAGCTCCTCATAACGATGTTGATATGCATCCACGAACATCTGTCCCTGATATAAACTCAGGAACTCCTTCTCCATAGAATCTTTGAAGCTTCGGGGAAAATACTTCTCAAAGAAAGCTTCTTTATATATAGCTCAGGTTAATAGGGCGTGCTTGGTTAATAGGTAGGCCCTAGTAGATTTCCACCAATGATGTGCATCACCTTTTAGCATGAAGGTGGCACATAATACCTTCTCTTCTTCGTAATAGTCATCATCAGAAAATTCTTCTCCATCCCGTTGAACCAATGTGCTGGCCATAAAGGATCGGACAGTTTATCGTTAAACTCCTTGGGTTTCATCATTATGAATCGCTCGACCAGTCGGGAGTGGTACATTTGACTTTTAGGGTATGCCCCAAACATAGGTTGTGGATACTGGTAATTAACCTGAACCGCTTCAGGACCTGGTACTGGAATCTGTGCAGCTGGTGGTTGAGGTGTTTGAGGTGCTGGGTGGTTACCCACCGGTGCTGCACTTGTTTGTCCAGTCGGCATTGGTGTAGCATGTGCTGCCTGAAACATTATTCCCATTGCTGCTTGCATTTGAGCCTGTGCTTGTTGCATTTGTTGCAGCCATTGCGCTAGGTTCATAACCACGGTTACCAGCTCCGGTGGTAGAGGTGGCAAGTTTGTAGGATTTTCCTGACCCTGGTTTACTGGTGGTGTAACCTGTGGATTACCTTGTGCATATATATTTTCTTGACTGGCTTCCTCCACGGATGGTGGTGGTGGAACTGCGTTTCGGCTCAGCCTGGTTACTCTATGCCCAGCCATATTTTTCCTCTGATAATGGTGATGCCTGAAAATCATTAAAATACGTGAGGCAATCATGTATACTTCATGTAGATACGCTAACCGATGTTATTTTCAAATTTTTCAGATCATTCTGTGAAAAATACTGTCTTTTCTATGCAGGGTCGATGGTGGGGGTCGATGGTATGTCCGACCCTAGGATCCGACCCTGGGAAATCATCCATTTTTCCCGAGAGCCGGGGGTCGATGGGTATCCGACCCTCAGTGCGACCCCTGGTTCTCTGTCAGGTTCCCGAGAGCCAAGGGTCGATGCGGGGGTCGATATGGGGGTCGATTGTTCTAATCGAATTCTCCGACCCCCGGACCAAAAATCAGATTTTTAAGGTCCGATTCTGAGTTCATTTTCCATTCTTCCTCCTCCGTTTTGACTCGTCTCCTTCCTCTGAGTTGCTACAGTGCCAACTCTGCTACATTGGTCATTTGGGTTCCTTGTTTCGACGTCTACACCTTCCCTACAGGTATGTATCTTACCTTTACATGTTTTTATGTTTTCTTTTCTAGGTTTTTACCCGTATATCTCGTTTTCTTCAAATTAAACATTTTCTAGCCGTAAAAATTTGATTTTTATTGGGGGATTTTGTTGTTGGTGAGTCAATGGACGAAAGCCCTCAAAAATATTCGAGTTTCATCGGTTGGTTATCGAGAAACTCAAAATTTTCACTTTTTGCCCTAATTTTGGTGAAATTTTGAATTTCTTGAAATTTATTGCAATTCAATCTAATTAGTTGCAATTTCCGCCTGTTCAAGTCTCACAAGTTAGTTTAGGATCTATGTAAGTCCTCCTGCCCACGTGTATGGGTAAAAAGTGAGGCTTTTATCCAATTTACGTCGTTTTTATGTCAAACTTTTGGATTTTTACTCACTACTAACCCATATTTGTTTTTCTTTCTTATTTGCAGATACTATGGCTCATACCAAGGTACCTAGAGTTCACGACCGTCTTCATTTCCGTTCCAACGAAGCTGAGGCACAGTATGCCCACTACGCTCGCAAGAAGGTAGAGGGAGGTCGCAAGGTGAACTTGGCTGAGTTAGCCTTGTTCAATGTGGAGAGAGCATTTGGTGATATGGGATGGCTTCCTGTCATCACCTATGATGCCTGTACCTACCCTGACTTGGTACGCCAGTTCTATTGTAACCTCCAGGTGGTGGGGGATTACAATGATGTTGAGAGGGGTGATGAGCTGCACATCACGAGCTACGTCAAGGGAGTTGACATCTCATTTGATTATCCGCAACTGGCCGACCTACTGGGCATTTCCTATGCTGGCCCCATGGTTTTCTGTGCTCCTGGAGAGCCCCAGTTCTTCTCTCTACAGATGAGGGCTGAGATCGATAGTCAGCTCATTCGACCTGATCGCTGGCAGATGAGGGCGTGTTATCTGCGTTCTGATCCACGGGTATACTGCAAGATCATTCAGCATAACCTGATACCGCAGAGTGGTCATTACGAGAGGGTCTCCCAGCTGACCCAGTATCTCCTATACTGTATATGCACTAGGCAGCCTGTCTGCCTTCCATACATCATCATGCGTACCATGATCAGTGCCGCGTTTCCCAGTCACACGGGCAACCTTCCTTACGGATGCATGATCACTACCTTGCTTATCCGCCTGGGGGTTGACTTATTGGATGAGAAGATTCAGGAGAAATCCTTCTCATCGCCTTTGGATTGGGAGGCTATTTGCAAGATGGGCATGCGGGATTCCCAGGTTAGTAATGAGGAGAGGAACGCGATGGTGGTACGCCCTCGCACTCGAGTAAAGATGGCTGACGCTAAGGCAGCAGCAACAGCCGCTGGAGTTCATGGGGAGCCTGCTAGTAATGATGACCGTCTGTACATGGATGTGGACTCCATACCACCTCCTTCACCTATACATGCTCGTTGGAGCCTTAGTACCTGGTCCTTCTGCGGCTGGTCCTTCACACCCACCTTCCGATATGATGGGGATATTGCATGAGATCAGAGAGGCTCAGTACAGATCTGATCTAAGGATGAGGGAGTTACTAGACGCTCAGCGTGTGAGAGTGGATGAGCTACTAGACACCCAGTGCATATCGGACATGAGGATGGGAGAGCTCATAGATGCTCAGCGCCGGTCAGATATGCGTATGGAGGAGCTTTTGGGTGCTCAGCACGTGACTGATCAGCGGTTGGCTGGTCTCATAGCTAGTCTTCAGAGGACCCAGACTCAGGTAGCCTGGTTGACTAGAGTCTACGCTGAGGATTATGACAGAGATCGTGAGGCACCGCCTCCTCCTTCACCTCCAGCTTCATGATTGTATTTATTTTCTTTCTTTGTACTATAGAGTAACTGTCCGGGTTGTGGACTGTACTCTGCTTTAGCTATTTATATAAGTTTTTTTTTCTCTCATTGTATTTAAAATTGTTCCCCCTTTAATAGATGCATTATTCGCTTTTTAAGTTTGGTCTCAAACATCACTTGTGCTTATAGTGTGTTAATATTATAGTTTTTACTTTTATCCTATCTCAGTTCACAATTCGTCGTGAAGGTATGCTAGTTTAGCAGACAATGCCTGAGATGCTCTGATACCAAGTTGTCACACCCCAATTCCGTACTATTCAGAATGGTGTGATGAACCGCTAGCAAAAAATGGTTCAACCAGGATCTCGAGTAGGCTATATCCATTTTATCTAAACCTCATACATCCACATTCATAATCAGAGTAAATACACAATAGCGGAAGTCTTATAGTAAAATGAACTGAGAAATCTAGATGTGATAATCATATTTAAGTAGTAAATTATTTTGTATCAACTAAGACATAAATAAATATCAATTACATGTCTTTACTAAATCCAAATAATAAAAATACAATATAATCGAATACGCATGAGTTGCACTCGCAAGAGGAGTCATGCGTATCCACTTCATCTTCCACTTCCATCGCCGCCATGTACCCGTACACTGGAGCATTGACATAATCTTCGACGGTAGTACCTGCATCATCAACTAAAATATTCGACGTCGAGAGGGTGAGCACACATCATGGCTCAGTGAGCAAACAAAACGATGTAACAATACATATGCATGCATTCAATTCATATCTTTGGTCTGGTTTAAAGTTTGCAATGCGCAATAGAAAGGTTCAGTGGTCAAAGGTTAACGTTTATTGACCCCTCCTCTATACACAAGGTGTGGAAGTCCACCCAAAGGTTAACGTTTATTGTTGTCCCCATCCACCCTTCCATGAACATTGTACAACAATGGTTAACGTTTATTGTTGTACAGTGCCATACCAACACGTAAGCCCCTGCTGGCGAAGGCTTGCAAACTAGGCTCGCAACTAACCAATCCTAATGCCAAACAGTGTATCCAAGGCCTCACCCCAGCATCCCTCAGAACTCCCATTGAGATAGAGCTAAGGCCCCCCGGTAGAGTCAGAGACTACAAGGACCGAGACCACCTCCCTTGATACTCTACAACATAATAGTTATGCTAAAGTAATGGCGATACGACGATGCTAATGCACAAGACTTGAGTTAGAGATAGAGCTAGAGTGCTGAGGCCCGGCCTATGACACCTCCCCCTGATACTCGCTCGCATCAAGTATACCAACCACACACATACATCCACATGCCTATTCCTATCATCATCATCATCATCATGTTATAAACAACAAAGTAAATATGCATGAAACAATTAATAGAAATATTGGATGACATGTTGAATGCACATTACAAGCATATTCGCATAGAATCAAGCATAACATTGGACTCAAGAAATAAAAATAGTTTGTTATTAACCAATTACTTTAGATCTTGTTTCCTCACCTTTACTTGGTCGTAAGTCCTGTTCAAGCTTTAAGAATCAACTATATATCGATATTATATCTCTAGAAAACCTAACCAAGTCGATAGAATTTAATTAGAATTAATTTGGACTTTAAAAAGCATGCTGCTAACTGGGGGTCGATGCTAGGGTCGGAGTCTTGATCAACCCTGGGTGCGACCACCCTTATTCTGGACTTCCCGAACACTGGGGGTCGATGCTCAGGGTCTGGTAGGGTCGATTGGCCATCGACCCCCCATGCGACCCCCTGTGGGTTTTGACAATTTTTCTTCCTTCAGTCCATTCTTTGTGTTTGGGGTCCTATGGCTTGCTCCTACAGTCCATTCCACACATGTTCTATGGCCTAGAACTGTGGTTTATTCACCTATATGGTTTTCATGATTTCCCCCATGATTTTTCATGAAAACCTAACCATGGGTGGATGATTTGGGTTCCTCCTAGATAATCCCTTCTTCATTATCTACTTTAAGGTCTTAAGAAATTCATGGAGATAGTATCCATACCTGAGAAGTATGCTTCTTCCTCTGAATCCCTTCTCCTTGGTCTTCTTCTCCACTTTCATTCTCTTCTCCTTCTCTTCATTCTCTTCTCTTTCTCTCAATCCAATTAGGGTTGTAAAAGGAGTGAAAGAGGCTAAGGGACATCCTATTTATAAAATAGAAACTCCTAAAATAAGTCCCATTGAGATTAGGAAGGAATCCCATTGAGATTAGGAAGATTTCCTAATTTTCGGTTCGAACTATTGTAAGCACCCCATTTTTGCCACCCTTGGCATAAGTGAACCAATATGGCAGGATTCTGACATTTAATCCAAAGATTTGTGATTTTCCACTAATCCCCACAGTAGGGTCATGGGCTATTATCTGCATAGATGCATAAGTCATAGAATTATCTTCGAAACAAGACCAGAATTGCTCAATTCCGATATCAAATGAGGAAGATACAACCATTTTAGTCGGATGATATATATAAGGGAGGTTTCTGAAATTATTATAAATAATAATCCCAGGGCCTTCATGCAAATTATCCTAAGTCGGATTGTTTGAATTTCAAATCATCATATCTTGATCATCCGATATCGGATTCAGATGATTCCAGTCTCATTATTCTTCATTCATGATATTCTACAAAGTGGACGTAAAAAATCCCGGGTAGAAGTCACCAGTGGGTCCCATGCAAACTTGCATGCAAAATGATCGTTAGAACTTCAAAGCTTCATATCTTTCCCGTTCTATATCGGATTCAGATGATTCCAAGACCATTATTCTTCATTCATGATGTTCTACAAAGTGGACGTAAAAAATCCCGGGTAGAAGTCACGAGTGGGTCCCATGCAAACTTGCATGCAAAATGATCGTTCGAACTTCAAAGCTTCATATCTTTCCCGTTCTACATCGGATTCAGATGATTCCAAGACCATTATTCTTCATCTATGATGTTCTACAAAGTGGGCGTAAAAATCCCGGGTAGAAGTCACCGGTGGGTCCCATGCAAACTTGCATGCAAAATGATCGTTAGAACTTCAAAGCATCATATCTTTCTTGTTCTACATCGGATTCAGATGATTCCAAGACCATTATTCTTCATTCATGATGTTCTACAAAGTGGACGTAAAAATCTCAGGTAGAAGTCACCAGTGGGTCCCATGCAAGTTTGCATGCAAAATTATCATCAAAACTTCAAAGCTGCATATTTTTTCCGTTCTACATCGGATTCAGGTGATTCCAGTCTCATTATGTTTCATTTTTAGTGTTCTACAAAGTGGACGTAAAATATTTCCGATAAAAGCCTCCGAAGGATCTCATGCGAAATGGTCACCAAATTATCGATAATTGGTCCGCTTTAAACTTTAAAAATTCATAAGTTGACCATTTTACTTCCAAATGAGGTGATTCAAGTTCCTATATTCCTCATTTTTAATGTTCTACAAAATGAATGCAAAAAATTTAGAATAGAGGCCATCGGAAAATTCCATGCGGGATGACAGCGAAAATGACCCTTGAAATGATAATGAGAGAAAACCCAATTAATTCCAATCGGTCCAGTCAACTCAATTCAAACCAATTTTGGTCTAACCTAGCTCAACCCATATCGGTTGTCAACCTAAGTCGGCCTCAACCCATTTCGAATCAGTTCATCTATGTGCATAATATATATATATATATATATATATATATATATATATATATATATATATATATATATATATATATATATATATATATATATATATGTGTGTGTATATATGTATGTATGTTATTAAATATATGTGTATAATATATATTATTATATGTAAATGATAATCTAAAAGATTTTTGAGAAGAAAAAGGAAAGAGGGGAGAGGAAAAAACGTAAAAGAGAATGGGGATTTTGGTTTTGGAGATAATCCAAAAGATTTTGAGAAGAAAAAGGGAAGAGGGGAGAGAGAAACGTGAAAGTGAAGGGGGATTACAATTTTAGAGATAATCCAAAAGATTTTTGAGAAGAAAAAGGAAGAGGGGAGAGAAAAAACGTGGAAGAGAATGGGGACTTCGGTTTTGGGGATAAATCCAAAAGATTTTGAGAAAAAAGGAAAGAGGGAGAGAGGAAAAATGTCACTTTTTCTAAGAGAATCCAAAGGATTTTGTTGGAGAAAAAAAAGGAAAGAAGAAAGAGAAAACGTGGGGGTTTTTAGGAGGGACGGTTTTAGGGAAGAGAAAAAATGAAAAAAGGAAAAAAAAAAAAAGGAGAGGATTTAGGGTTTCTAGATTGTTTTTTTTAAAGGGAAAGAGGGAGAAGATAAAAGGGACATGAGAGAGAAAAGAAGGGGACTTTTTCCAAAGAAAAATGAGGAAAGGCTTTTGAGCTAAGTTTTGGGAGAAAAGTACGGGAAGAATAGAGAAAAAAAAAGGTGGAAAGAAAAAAAACGTAAAAGGGCTTTGTGGCTCACGTTTTTGGGAGAAAAGTAAGGGAAAAAGAGAGAAAAAAAGAAGGGGAAAGAAAAAAATAACGTGAAAGGCCTTTATGGCTCACGTTTTTGGGAAAAAAATAAGGGAAGAAGAGAGAAAAAAGAGGAAGAAAAAAAAACCAAAAAAAAGAGAAGGGAAAAACGTGAAGAGGGAATTTGATAGAGTTTGGGCTCTCGGTTTAAAAAAAAAAAAGGAGAAAGAAGAAGAAGAAGGGAGGAGCAAGTAAAACCTACGAGAATCTAGGTAAGCTACCTTTACTTCTATTTTTCTTCTATTGTTTTGCTTAACTACAAATCTCTATCTCATAAACCACTCTACCTCACCATTAACCAATTTTCATCACCAATCTAGCCTACACTTGGTTTCAATCCCTATACAACCAGCACTCTAACCGATTTCATCTCATACTTCAATCATCAGCCTTGTGCTACCACCTACCCGTAACCCCACTCACTTCCATCTCCTACTGAACCAACCAACACCCCACACCACTTACCAGAACCTAGTCATGTTACAATACCCGAACCTGTCCATCAAGTCCTAGACCAATTCCCTCATCCAACCATTGGATCAACATTCCTCATCTTACCCTTGATCTTTCCATTAAATATGGGCCATTGATTGAATCTATGATTATGATATGCTTGAATAAAAATCTGAATTTTGATCCTTTGTCGTGTTAATATAATGCCCTTTCAAAATCTGATCCATTGAATGTGAAATTTGTTTTGATCATGTGATGAAAATTTGTCCATTGATATTTGAATGAATGAATTTGACTAATTGATGTGAATTTAATCTGAATCGTTCATCTTTAAGATCCAATCATGTGAATGGATGGTTAATTAATCTGAACCATTGATTTTAATCTGATGATGATTTATTATGAATTAATTTGAGCCATTAAACTCTGATTAACTGATGTTAGATGATCTGAACTGTTGATTTAGGATCTTGAATTATTTTCAATCATCAATCAAATGTGATTTCGGTCACATTGTTGATAATCGATGCATTGAATCTAGACCGTAGATCTGAAAATACGTTTTGATTGATTGACTCACATGCCTTGATTGTTTATCACATGCCATATTTTGATGCTATATTGTTCACATGCTATATTTGGATGCTTATATGCACACACTGCCATGATTGGAATAATCACACTGCCATGATTGGAATGATCATACTCACATGCTATATTAAATGCTTATTGTCATAATTAGGATAGAAAACCCTAAAATAGAAAGAAAATAACAATTAGGGTAGAAAACCCTAAAAATTGGAAAGAAAATAACAATTGGGGTAGAAAACCCTAAAATGGAAAGAAAATAACAATTAGGGTAGAAAATTCAAAAAAATGGAAAGAAAATAATTAGGGTAGAAAACCCTAAAATGGAAAGAAAATAACAATTAGGGTAGAAAACCCTAAAAAATGGAAAGAAAATAATTAGGGTAGAAAACCCAAAAATGGAAAGAAAATAACAATTAGGGTAGAAAACCCTAAAAAATGGAAAGAAAATAATTAGGGTAGAAAACCCTAAAATAGGAAGAAAATAACAATTAGGGTAGAAAACCCTAAAAAATGGAAAGAAAATAGCGATTAGGGTAGAAAACCCTAAAATGGAAAGAAAATAGCAATTAGGGTAGAAAACCCTAAAATTGGAAAGAAAATAATAATTAGGGTTGGAAACCTTAAAAAATGAAAAGAATACAGCAATTAGGGTAGAAAACCCTAAATATGGAAAGAAAATAACAATTAGGGTCTTGCCATGCTTAGAAGATAGCCTACTAGATCATGCCATATAGGCTCTTGCCTTATTTGCAATACATGCCATATTTGAAAGATTTTTAAACAATCTTACTGTATGTGAATTTCTTGCCATAAATGTTTTATGTGTCATATTTAGATAGAATATTCTATTTTATGGCAATAACTTATTTTATGCAACACCCTAGTCAAACTGCCATATCTGCACACTTCTAGAAGACAATCTAGGCGTGGGGACGTGCATTTAGGCACCCACATTCTTGGGAAGGGCATAATGGGAATAATAAAATCTTAATAAAGAAAGAGAATTCTTTGCCAAACCTTCCAAAATTAGAATTCAGAATGAAAAGGATAATTTAGGACGATTTTTCCCTCGGCAAACCCTAAACCTAGAATAGGTTCTAAACCCTAAACCTAGAATAGGTTCTAAACCCTAAACCTAGAATAGGTTCTCAATCATTAACCTAGAACAGGTTATCCAGTCCCGAACTACGCGGATTCTGATTCCTAGGTCAAACCCTAGGATACGTAGGCCATTTGGGAGAAACCCAAATTCGGATCCACAATTTAGTCCACTCGGACTATCCTTAGATCCACTAGGATATCTATCCATATTCCAACCCAAAAAGGGTTATCCAAACCTTAGTCCACTCGGACTATCCATAGATCCACTAGGATACTTACCCATATTTTGATCCAAATAGGGTTATCCAGCCCGAACTACGTGGATTCTGATTCCTAGGTCAAACCCTAGGATACGTAGGCTATTTGGGAGAAACCCAAATTCGGATCCACAATTTAGTCCACTCGGACTATCCATAGATCCACTAGGATATCTCCCATATTTTAACCCAAATAGGGTTATCCACACCTTAGTCCACTCGGACTATCCATAGATCCATTAGGATACTTACCTACATTTTGACCCAAATAGGGTTATCTAGTTTCGAACTATGTAGATTTTGATTCCTAGGGCAACCCTAGGATACGTAGGCCATTTGGGAGAATCCCAAATTCGGATCTACACCTTAGTCCACTCGGACTATCCATAGATCCACTAGGATATTTATCCACACCTTAGTCCACTCGGACTATCCAAAGATCCACTAGGATATTTATCCACATTTCAACCCAGATAGGGTTATCCACATTCCAACCCAGATAGGGTTATCCATATTTTGACCCTAATAGGGTTATTCTTAGATCCACTAGGACTATCTATCAGCCCACATGGACTATCCAGATCCTAATCCATAGGATTTCTCAGCCTTTCAAGCATAAACTTCAACTTGAACAAAAAAAAAAGCATAAACTTCAACTTGAACAAAGAACTTAATCATGCACAAGCATAAATTACAGCCATAAACTTTAATCACACCTGAACTACGATGGTGAACCTGATTTTTGGAATAATTCCGTGATACGTAGGTAATCTGATGGATACAGATTCGGTTCAATGATATCAAACCACTTGGTTTGGTTTGGCTTAACAAATAGAGTCTAGCATAGGAAAGGTATATGAGACCGATTTCGATTGGGCGGTTTGGGTGCCTAACCCCTTCCCATAACTATAACTTGACGCTTACCCAATCTCTGATGGACCAGAAATCCAATCTAAGGGTCATGAGTCAATCGAAGTCTTACCTTAGGGTGAGATTTCACATTTCTAAGGTCCTAGACCTAAATCTAGGTGGCGACTTCTAAAGATTTCCATCTTTGTCCTTACTGTAGCGACTTCACTGGGGATATAAATGTCAAACTTCTAAATGAAAACTTTCCTTGTGTGAATTGGATGCTAGATTTTAGGATATTATATTTATGCTTGTATATTAATGCTTTGGGGGGAATGGGTTCTGTCACACATTCGTGCGAGTAGCCGAACCGGGTCCCATGCATATGGGGCAGCCCGCTAGGCGAAACACACAGCCTTGGCCTGTACTTTGTGAGACCACGACCGGCGAGCAACCTCTAACGAGCATTTCTTGGGTCCGCCTGAGAATGCGTTATGCTACTCCACGTCGCTTGGATCCTTACAACATAGTATATAAAGGGATTGGGGGCCCATTATTCATCGAGCATTCGGTGATAGGTTACGCCATCCTCGTCAAGGTGGCCTTTTCTGTCCTAACCCAGATTGTAGCCCAATGTTTGTTATTTTTTGGTTCATCCCTGAACCGACCTGGTAAAATCGGCTTACCATGACATCCATGTTCGAGACGTCGAAGTTCTGCCCGTTTTTGTCCTTGATTGGTCAACATGTTAGAATCTACACGATGAGCATCTTGAACTCTCACCCATTGGGAGTATGAGGTATGTATACACCTGTTCTACATCATAGTAGATGGTCACTATACACCCTCCATTAAGTAAGCTCGATGTGTCAAATCTCTCATTGTTAACACGTCGATTTCAAAAAAACAAACAGAAAATCCCTATCAAGACATAGATTCCATGGTCAAGAAGAAATTTACTAGTTTGTTCATCTATGAACCGCTTTTGCTAATCATCCCTAATAAGGACGACGGATTAATATATTCATTTCAATTTCATCGAATTCGGTAATCCAATTGGCCAGACCTTGGTACCACTGATTATCCATTTTGGAATCATGAGGTCCCAAGACTGAACACATGGCTTAATCAAATTCAATTAAATTAACTTGGATAATGTTTACCCAATCGCCCTTATGAAGGAGCTAACTCTTGTTTGGTTGAGTCATCCTTGATTGTGCATGTGACTTCTTCTACTCCTGTAGATGTTTAGAATCTTGATATTTTCCCATTGGATTTCAATGCCTTTGGAAAAGAAAATCAAACTGCAATCATATCCACCCTTTTAGGGTGAGAGGCCCCTACAATTAGGGAATTGTCTTGATCTCCCACCTTGAGATCCATCCATATTATCTTTCTAAATGAATAAATGGAAGTCATGAATCTAGATCTTGACTGAACATCAAATTTTGTAAGAAATAAGGAAAGATTCAGCCCCTAGGCAAATCCAATCATAGTTCTCAATGTACCTTTGAATTAAGAAAAGATTCAGCCCCTAGGCAAATCCAATCATAGTTTTCAATGTACTTTTGAATTAAGAAAGGATTCAGCCCCTAGGCAAATCCAATCATAGTTTATGATTCATCTCTGAATTAAGGAAAGATTTAACCCCTAGGCAAATGCAATCATAGTTCTCAATGTACCTTTGAATTAAGGAAAGATTCAGCCCCTAGGAAAATCCAATCATAGTTCCCGATTCATCTTTGAATTAAGGAAAGATCCAGCCCCTAGGCAAATCCAATCAACGTCTCGATTCATCTCGAATTAAGGAAAGATCGCACCTTGGCAATGCAATTATAGTTCTCGATTCATCGAAAAGGAATGATCTAGCCCCTAGGCAAATCCAATCAAAGTTCTCAATTCATCTCTAAATTAAGGAAAGATTCAGCCCCTAGGCAAATCCAATCAATATTCCCTATTCACCTTTGAATTAAGGAAAGATTTAGTCCCTAGGTAAATCCAATCACCTTCTTGATTTACCTTTGAATTAAGGAAAGATTCAGCCCCTAGGAAAATCCAATCAATATTCCCTATTCACCTTTGAATTAAGGAAAGATTCAGCCCCTAGGCAAATCCAATCAATATTCCCTATTCACCTTTGAATTAAGGAAAGATTTAGCCCCTAGGAAAATCCAATCAAAGTTCTCAATTCATCTCTGAATTAAGGAAAGATTCAGCCCCTAGGCAAATAAAATCAATATTCCCTATTCACCTTTGAATTAAGGAAAGATTTAGTCCCTAGGTAAATCCAATCACCTTCTCGATTTACCTTTGAATTAAGGAAAGGTTCAGCCCCTAGGCAAATTCAATCAATATTCCCTATTCACCTTTGAATTAAGGAAAGATTCAGTCCCTAGGCAAATCCAATCAATATTCCCTATTCACCTTTGAATTAAGGAAAGATTCAGCCCCTAGGCAAATCCAATCATTGTTCCCTATTCACCTTTGAATGAAGGAAAGATTCAGCCCCTAGGCAGGTCCAATCATCATATCGGTTCATCCAGAATTAAGGAAAGATTCACCCCCTAGGCAGATTCAATTACATCCAGTTCATCTCAGGATCAAAAAAATATTCAGCCCCTAAGCAAGTCCAACCATCATTTCTGGTTCAATTCCTAGGTAGGTTCAATCATCACTCCCTGATCATGTTAAAATGATGAAGGCATTCGGTCCCTAGGCTTTTTCACCCTTCACCTCCTATTTAGGTTCTGATTCATGTTGGAACTAGGAAAAATTCCATTCATTTGAATTCAATTAGCCACTAGGCTTATCCAACCATCAACTTTGGTTAGGGTTCCAGTTCATGTCGAAACTAGGAAAAGTTCCATTCATCTGAATTTATTTAGCCCCTAGGCTTGTCCAACCATCAACTTTAGTTCAGGTTCAGATTCATGTTGGAATTAAGAAGAGTCTCATTCATCTGAATTCATTTAGCCACTAGGCTTATCCAACCATCAACTGTGGTTCAAGTTCTGATTCATGTTGGAACTAAGAAGAGTTCCATTCATTTGAATTTAATCAGCCCCTAGGCTTGTCCAACCATCAACTCCAGTTTAGGTTCTGATTCATGTCAGAACTCAGAAAGGTTCCATTCATATGAACTCAATGTGAGCATGAGTTAGCCTCTAGGCCTATTCAACCATTACCTCTGGTCAGTGTTCCATTAAATAAAGGAATCGAAGAGAGTTTTAGTCATTTCAACTCAATCAATCCACCTAGCATTTAGAGTCCAATCCATGATTGTCATCCTTGGCCTTTATCAATCGGAGCCCAACTCAAGCAATCCTTGCCTCTAGCAACTAGAGCCCAATCCATGACTGTCAATCTTGATCTCTATCAATCAGAGATCAATTCAAAGTCAATCTTGATCTCTATCAATCAGAGATCAATCTTGATCTCTATCAATCAGAGATCAATCTTGATCTCTATCAATCAAAGATCAATCTTGATCTCTATCAATTAGAGATCAATTCAAAGTCAATCTTGACCTCTATCAATCAGAGACCAACTCAAAGTCAATCTTGATCTCTATCAATCAGAGACCAATTCAAAATCAATCTTGATCTCTATCAATCGGAGACCAGTTCAAAGTCAATCTTGTCTCTATCAATCGGAGACCGATTCAAAATCAATCTTTGGTTCTATCAATTAGAGCCCGATCCATGTCTATCATAACCCAGTGCTACAAGTTAGGATAGCCTTCAGGAATGGTGAATGAGAAGAATTCATCATTGCTTGTCAGTAAAGATCAATTCCGATTCTGGAGTCATCAAGAAATCATGAACCTTCGGCTATGATAGTGCTATCCCATCTCGGGCATTTCGCCCCATTGGCCAAGGAAATGTTAGAATCCAAAGAGTTGCCCTCATATTTCTCATTGTTCAAAGAGAGGGAATGGAATTTTCCCCGAGCGTAGGGGTTGACCAAAGATGAGATCCGATATGCCCCGAGGCTAGCATAGGAACAGAATCACAGCTAGGGAATGGTCCAATGATGAAACCCTTAACCCATAAACTGGGGCATGAACCAGATTGACCTTGGACCTAAATTGAATGCGGTCTAATGAGGAAAGCCATTATGCCCTAAATTGGGGCATGGACCAAATTGACCTTGGACCCAAATTGAGAGTGGTCTAATAAAGAAATCCATTGAACCCCCCAAGCCAAGGCATAAACTAGTCTAATCTTGGACTCGAAATGGTGTAGTGCAATGGCGATGCCCCTTGCTCCCCAAGCTGGGGCATAGGCTAGAATGATTATGAACTCACCAGAAGTGGTCCATTGATGAATCCATTGAACCCCAAACTGGGGCTTGAGCCATGTAACCTTGAGCTTAAAAAGCAATAATCCGATTATGAATGGGTCCCAAACTGAAAAAAAAGAGGGAGAATTATATGGAAAAGGTAGGTATCTTGCATCTATTGATAGAGGGGCATGATGAGTCCTGCTATTAGAGATCTGAAGGAAGACTTATTCCCACAACGACTGAAGGTGGTCGTCGAAGGCGTTATGCCCAACTGGAGCCGCTTAGACGAACTAGTTGTTTCAACTTTCTATTATCGATATTTGATAGTCATCCATGTCTGGGTCCAAGATCAATATGCTTGTTGACAAGTTTAGTCTAATCTGTCCTGCAAGAAAAAGAAAATCATCCCATTTGAGATTTCAATCTCTGTGCTTTGTCTCTCCCATACATTTCCTCCCAGTTTCATACATCCTCCTATTCTACGTGCGCAGTCAATTCTGAATCTGAAGGTGATTGAAACAATGAGCCGTCTCTTGACCTTCTACGCCACCCGGCCTCTTGAGAAAGAAAGGTCCAACCCATCTAGGAAAGCTTTAAATGATCAATTGGGAGACACAAGAGTACTCTCAAGAAACATGCAGTGGAGAAGCTGCCATTTGCTCTACCTGTGAAAAGATTCCAAGGAAAGCATTAGAAAGTAACAGATCATATCAGCAGGTCAACCAGTCAATACAAATGAGTGGAGGACAGAAGTGCCACCAAAAAGATGGAAATATCAAAGTTCTTATAAAGTACATCATCTACAAGCAAGAGATACATGATAAATGATCAATCTCAAAATCAAAGAATGAGGTCATTGGATACCCAAAAGAAAAAAAATTCAAGCCTATCTTTTATCTACATCAATAATGGGAGGCAGTCACATCAGATAGAAGGTGATGATTAACTTCTAGAGGACAACATACAGATTCACCATTCAGATAAAATCAGATCTAGATGAGTAGTCACAAATGCTCATAAAGTTTACAGAAGATCAGAGTACTAACTGGGGCAAAGAGGTCCTATCTGATTGGAAATGTTTGGAAGAAGAAGATTCAAATCCAATATTGAAAGTAATGCTTCAACTTTGCGATCAAGTGAAGCACTGCATTATGTGGCCTCCACATGCAAAAAAAAAAAAAAAAAAAAAAAAAAAAAAAAAAAGAAAGAAAAATAGCAAGATGTTGAATGGCATTGGAGCTCGATAGTAAGCCAATTGTCCCTCTCACTTCAAGAAGATGCTAGTTCCAACTAAAGCCTGATAACAAGTTTGATCATTCGTCGAGATTCACAGCATGTTGGACCGGACTTTTGATTTTGGCCAATTACATCCCGCCTTTACAGGAGACGATCTCATTACTTCTTCATCATCAGAGAAAGATTTCTCATCAGCATTAGACTCTCTCTCCCGTCTATCAATCTGGCGGCCTTCCAAGGAGTCTCTATCACAAGCCTTTCTTTTGATTATCAATTTTTATGGCATTGTATCTCATGATCATGTCATCATCTTATGTATAATTCATAAATCTGGCTGGAACTCTCATCTGTCGTTCATTACATCCAACGGCTTCCCAAAGGTTCCCATAAGCCCTTCATTTCTCAAGCCAATAAAATGGGATCTTCTCGATAAGATAAACCCATTCTACATAAATAACCAAACACTCTCCCAATGGTAGACCCATGTGGATAGTTTCACATCAGTCCTCTTGGACCTTCAACATCAATACTTGTCAACAAACCTAAAGGTTTCAGGCCCAGATATGATCGTGACTGATTCGAAATCTTGATATAGCTTATTGGGACACGTGTTCTATCTGAACATCTCCAAGAAAGGAAAACATAATTTGGCACCATTTTTAATCTTGGTGTGGGACTGCATTTCCCTAAGATCACATTTAGTGATGATTCAAATAGCTACCCGCCTATCAATACGTGTAGGTGTCAACTTAAACAGTGGGGCAAGGCTACCCATTTGTCAAGAAGGTCATGCCATTCAGATTTCCCCTAAGGGTTCCAAACCATTGGATAGGACCATAATTTTGGCAATATCCTCACCATATCAGGACTCTTTATTCAACCCAAGATGGGGCTTGCAAAAAGAAGAAAATGAAAAAGAAATAAAGGGAAGAAAAGAAACCTCAGCAGGGAAAGGCAATCAGAGAAACCTTAATGGGAAACCTATAATACCTCAGTGGGGATAGGCGACCTGATGCAACCCTAAAGCATTGCCCTCATTGGCCCTTCATAGAAAAATTCAGTGGTTCATATAGACAAGTGTCATACCAGTCTACCCTCCATAAGGAAAGGAACCCCTCTTGCTCTCTAGTGAATCATATTCGGAGGAGTTGAACAAACCATCATCTGTTGGGCTCCATAGCATTGCCTTTCAACAAAACTCTATCTTCAAATCCTGTTGGTCATGTTAGGGAGAGAGAAAATTCTCATGGCCTGGTTACGGATGTAGCCAAATTCATTCAAATCATCAGTTCCTTCATTTTTCAAGATTCAAGAAGGGTTTATCTAAATCACTTTCTGCAATCAATCTATCAATCTTCCCTTGACCTTGGAAGCATGGTCAAATTCTGGATGCAATCCAGATTCAACCTAGTTCTAACTCTGTTAGATTGCATGTTTCCTTCTATCATGCCCTAGCACACTACAGTAGTGGTCTGTCACAACATGCAGACACTATGGCATAGATATACCATATGTAGAGGAATTGAACTTGATCATGAGCATTACATCTAGGATCCATTGTCTAGTCTGAAGTCACTAACTTCCCTAGTCAATAGAAGTAGGTCCGTCCAAGTTGGTTTTTGCCAATTTCTCAGTTCTCCTAATCCTGTTGATGAAGAAAATCCAATGTGGTTGCTCACTTGTTAGGATTTAGTCTCCAAATTCTCTGAAGGAACACTTCGAATCCTTTGCGCCTCATGCCTACTTTGGGGTCAGGGTTCATTCATCTTTCAAAATTGGCACAACAATGTTGCAATGCCCTGAGCTTTTCATGAGCCTAGATTGAGGGCCAAACCCATGTCACATTTCATCGCCGCTTGGCTATTCTACCAATTTGTTCTACCATAATGCACAGTCAAAAAGAACTTAGTTGACCAGATGTCCCTTGATAGTTTAATACCATGGTCAATCAATAAAGTCACTTTGGTTAAAGACTGTCAAGGTCCCCTCATTCTTGTCCAAAATCCTCACTAGAGTTTATTTCAATCCAAAATCCAACAACATCAATGGTGGCTGAAGAAATTACATGGAACCTTTCCAAGGGAGCAACCAAGTCATCCCTACCGTGCTGAAATTGAGTCAAACTTTCAATACCAGGTCATAAATGGCAAATTTCAAATCTAGGTATCATGCCAGCAAAGTCCATGACACCATTTCCATTGATGTCATGTTTTATGCCTTCACCAACAAAGCAGGGGCAAAAAACCTTGGAAAACTGCCAAGGAATTCATCATCATTTCAAATATATCCAGCACTCTATAGGTTGAAAGTCAAGAGACTTCCAAGATAGGTCGATTTCAACCCTAAAGGTTCAAAGTCAACAAAGCCTTCCTGTATGGGTCACTTTCAAGCATCCTAAAGGTTCATAGCCATAGAGCTTCCAAGAAGGATATTCCTATTTTCAATCCCAAAGGTCCAAAGCTAATAGGAACTTCCAAGATGAGTCATTCAGTATCACCCTATAAGTGACCTTCTGAGTTCTTGCTCATTTCATAATCAAATGTAGAGCCCTAGCTTATTTAAAGATCAAGTCAATCTCAGCCCACAAGGGAATCAAATGCAGAGCCCTAGCTCATCCAAAGTTCAAATCAATCTCAGCCTATTAGTGAATCAAATGTAGAGCCCTAGCTCATTCAGAGATCAAGTCAATCTCAGCCTATAAGTGAATCAAATGCAGAGTTGTTACACCCCAATTCGCACTATTTGGAATGATGTGATGAACCGCTAATAAACCAACGGTTCAACC
>CM053276.1:58171204-58191009 GCA_028583415.1 Protea cynaroides
ACACCGAGGGTCGATGGTCAGGAACACCTAGGGTCGGATGGTCATCGACCCTTGGTGCGACCCTCGGTGCACTTTGGTCCAATTCCCTCTTTTAATCCATTCTTCGTGCTTAGAATCCTATGGCTTGCTCCTACATTCCATTCTACAATCATCCCATGGTCTGAAACCATGTATAACCCACCTAGATAGCTTTCATGCACTTTCCTATGATTTTCCATGAAAATCTAACCGTAGATTGATGGTTTGGGTTTCTCCGAAATCACACTCTCAACATTAACTAACCTAAGGTCTGTAGAAACTCATGGAATTAGTATCCATACCTGAGAAGATTACTTTTCTCTGAAATTCTTCTCCTTTTTGCTAAGTTCTCTTCCTTGCCTTTCTTCTTCCTCTTTTCCTTCTCTCTTTCTCTCAATTCGATTAGGGTTGTGAAAGGAGTGAAAGTGGCTTAGGAACGTCCTTTAAATAGAGTAGGAACATCCTAAATAAGTCCCTCTGAGATTAGGAAAGAATCCCAATCGAAAAATATAGAAATTTCCTAATTTCTATATTCGACAGAATCTGAGGGTCGATGGGAGGGTCGATGATCCCGTCGACCCTAGGGTCTTAAGCTGTCCGACCCTCCCTTCAAAATGAGGGTCTGACTTTATGTTGTGGGAGGTCCGACCCTGCTTAGCTGGGTATGCGACCCTTCCCCTATTTTAAGTGTTTTTGGGTCAATTTGATACCTGGGATCTCAATCTCCTTCACGCCCTTGGTCCGTTTGACTCGACCATGATGGGTATATCTGGTTCAAGGTGGTAAGACCGGGTTGCCCTAGCTTATTCAAAAAAAAACAATCTCAGATTCTCAATCAAAAGAGCCTCAATTCAATCAAAGATAAGACATCAAGTCTTTCATCCAGACAAATCAAAGCCGGGTCCAAGCCCGCACATACCTTGCATCATGAGTTCCACCTCAGCAAGAAGAGGTTCCCAGCCTACAAATGAGCCTTGTATTCACAGCCTAGCTTCATACAAGAAGAAGTTTATCAGCCTACAAATGGATCAAGCCGGGTCCAAGCCCGCACATACCTTGCATCATGAGCTCCACCTCAGCAAGAAGAGCTCCCCAGCCTACAAATGAGCCTTGTATTCACAGCCTAGCTTCATACAAGAAGAGGTTTATCAGCCTACAAATGGATCAAGCCGGGTTCAAGCCCACACGTACCTTGCATCATGAGTTCCATCTCAGCAAGAAGAGGTTCCCAGCCTACAAATGAGCCTTGTATTCACAACCTAGCTTCATACAAGAAAAATAGTTACAAATCTTCCAAGAAGAGCAAACCTTCTAGCCAGTCGAACTACGTTTTGGGCTTGATTTCTAAGACAACCCTAGAATACGTAGGCAGTTTAGGAAGAATTACCCTAAGTGCAGCCCAGTAAACAATATCACTCATACCCCAAAAATGTGGTTCTTTTATCTTTAGCCTTCAACTGATAACAATCTCGGCTAAAGAGGGGCATCTGTAAGCACCCCATTTTTGCCACCATCGGCATAAGTGAACCAATATGGCAGGTTTCTAACCTTTAATCCAAAGATTTGTGATTCTCCATTGATCCCCATAGCAGGATCATGGGCTATTATCTGCATAGATGCATAGGTCATAGAATTATCTTCGAAACAAGACCAGAATTGCTCAATTCCGATATCAAATGAGGAAGATACGACAATTTTAGTCGGATGATATATATAAGGGAGGTTTCTGAAATTATTATAAATAATAATCCCTTCATGCAAATTATCCTAAGTCGGATTGTTTGAATTTCAAATCATCATATCTTGATCATCCGATATCGGATTCAGATGATTCCAGTCTCATTATTCTTCATTCATGATATTCTACAAAGTGGACGTAAAAAATCCCGGGTAGAAGTCACCAGTGGATCCCATGCAAACTTGCATGCAAAATGATCGTTAGAACTTCAAAACTTCATATCTTTCCCGTTCTACATCGGATTCAGATGATTCCAATACCATTATTCTTCATTCATGATGTTCTACAAAGTGGACGTAAAAAATCCCGGGTAGAAGTCACCAGTGGGTCTCATGCAAATTTGCATGCAAAATGATCGTTAGAACTTCAAAGCTTCATATCTTTCCCGTTCTACATCGGATTCAGATGATTCCAAGACCATTATTCTTCATTCATGATGTTCTACAAAGTGGACGTAAAAAATCCCGGGTAGAAGTCACCAGTGGGTCCCATGCAAACTTGCATGCAAAATGATCGTTAGAACTTCAAAGCTACATATCTTTCCCGTTCTACATTGGATTTAGATGATTCCAAGACCATTATTCTTCATTCATGATGTTCTACAAAGTGGACGTAAAAAATCCCAAGTAGAAGTCACCAGTGGGTCCAATGCAAGCTTGCATGTAAAATTATCGTCAGAACTTCAAAGCTGCATATCTTTTCCGTTCTACATCGATTCGAGTGATTCCAGTCTCATTATGTTCCATTTTAGTGCTCTACAAAGTGGACGTAAAATATTTCCGGTAGTAGCCTCCGAAGGATCTCATGCAGAATGGTCAGCCAAATTATCGATAATTGGTCCGCTTAAACTTCAAAAATTCATAAGTTGACCATTTTACTTCCAAATGAGGTGATTCAAGTTCCTATATTCCTCATTTTTAATGTTCTACAAAATGAACCCAAAAAATTTGGAATAGAGGCCATCAAAAAATTCCATGCGGGATGACAGCGGAAATGACCCGTGAAATGACAATGAGAGAAAACCCAGTTAATTCCAATCAGTCCAGTCAACTCAGTTCAAACCAGTTTTGGTCTAACCTAGCTCAACCCATATCAGTTGTCAACCTAAATCAGTCTCAACCCATTTCGAATCAGTTCATCTATGTGCATAATACATAATATATATATATATACATATATATATATATATATATATATATATATATATATATATATATATATATATATATATATATATATATATATATGTATATGTATGTATGTTATTAAATATATGTGTATAATATATATTATTATATGTAAATGATAATCCAAAAGATTTTTGAGAAGAAAAAGGAAAGAGGGGAGAGGAAAAAACGTGAAAGAGAATGGGGATTTTGGTTTTGGAGATAATCCAAAATATTTTGAGAAGAAAAAAGGAAGAGGGGAGAGAGAAACGTGAAAGTGAAGGGGGATTTCAATTTTGGAGATAATCCAAAAGATTTTTGAGAAGAAAAAGGAAAGAGGGGAGAGAAAAAACGTGGAAGAGAATGGGGACTTCGGTTTTGGGGATAAATCCAAAAGATTTTGAGAAAAAAAGGAAAGAGGGAGAGAGGAAAAACGTCACTTTTTCTAAGAGAATCCAAAGGATTTTGTTGGAGAAAAAAAAGGAAAGAAGAAAGAGAAAACGTGGGGGTTTTTAGGAGGGACGGTTTTAGGGAAGAGAAAAAAAGAAAAAAGGAAAAAAAAAGGAGAGGATTTAGGGTTTCTAGATTGTTTTTTTTAAAAGGGAAAGAGGGAGAAGATAAAAGGGACGTGAGAGAGAGAAGAATGGGACTTTTTCCAAAGAAAAAAAAAGGGGAAAAGAGAAAGAAAAACGTGGAAAGGCTTTTGAGCTAAGTTTTGGGAAAAAAGTAAGGGAAGAAGAGAGAAAAAAAAAGGGGGGGAAAAAAAACGTGAAAGGGCTTTGTGGCTCACGTTTTTGGGAGAAAAGTAAGGAAAAAAAGAGAAAAAAAAAGGGGAAAAAAAAAACGTGAAAGGCCTTTGTGGCTCACGTTTTTGGGAGAAAAAGAAGGGAAGAAGAGAGAAAAAAGAGGAAGAAAAAAAAAACCAGAAAAAAGAGAAGGGAAAAACGTGAAGAGGGAGTTTGATAGAGTTTGGGCTCTCGGTTTAAAAAAAAAGGAAAAAGAAGAAGAAGAAGAGAGGAGCAAGTAGAACCTACGAGCATCTAGGTAAGCTACATTTACTTCTATTTTTATTCTATTTTTTTGCTTAACTACAAATCTCCATCTCATAAACCACTCTACCTCACCATTAACCAATTTCCATCACCAATCTAGCCTACACTTGGTTTCAATCCCTATACAACCAGCACTCTAACCGATTTCATCTCATACTTCAATCATCAGCCTTGTGCTACCACCTACCCGTAACCCCACTCACTTCCATCTCCTACTGAACCAACCAACACCCCACACCACTTACCTGAACCTAGCCATGTTACAATACCCGAACCTGTCCATCAAGTCCTAGACCAATTCCCTCATCCAACCATTGGATCAACATTCCTCATCTTACCCTTGATCGTTCCATTAAATATGGGCCATTGATTGAATCTATGATCATGATATGCTTGAATAAAAATCTAAATTTTGATTCTTTTTCGTGTTAATATGATGCCCTTTCAAAATCTGATCCATTGAATGTGAAATTTGTTTTGATCATGTGATGAAAATTTGTCCATTGATATTTGAATGAATGAATTTGACTAATTGATGTGAATTTAATCTGAATCGTTCATCTTTAAGATCCAATCATGTGAATGGATGGTTAATTAATCTGAACCATTGATTTTAATCTAATGATGATTTAATGATGAATTAATTTGAGCCATTAAAGTCTGATTAACTGATGTTAGATGATCTGAACTGTTGATTTAGGATCTTGAATTATTTTCAATCATCAATCAAATGTGATTTCGGTCACATTGTTGATAATCGATGCATTGAATCTAGACCGTAAATCTGAAAATACGTTTTGATTGATTGACTCACATGCCTTGGTTGTTTATCACATGCCATATTTTGATGTTATATTGTTCACATGCTATATTTGGATGCTTATATGCACACACTGCCATGATTGGAATAATCACACTGCCATGATTGGAATGATCATACTCACATGCTATATTAAATGCTTATTGTCATAATTAGGGTAGAAAACCCTAAAATAGAAAGAAAATAACAATTAAGGTAGAAAACCCTAAAAAATGGAAAGAAAATAACAATTAGGGTAGAAAATCCTAAAATGGAAAGAAAATAACAATTAGGGTAGAAAACCCTAAAATGGAAAGAAAATAATTAGGGTAGAAAACCCTAAATGGAAAGAAAATAACAATTAGGGTAGAAAACCCTAAAAAATGGAAAGAAAATAATTAGGGTAGAAAACCCAAAAATGGAAAGAAAATAACAATTAGGGTAGAAAATCCTAAAAAATGGAAAGAAAATAATTAGGGTAGAAAACCCTAAAATGGAAAGAAAATAACAATTAGGGTAGAAAACCCTAAAAAATGGAAAGAAAATAGCGATTAGGGTAGAAAACCCTAAAATGGAAAGAAAATTGCAATTAGGGTAGAAAACCCTAAAATTGGAAAGAAAATAATAATTAGGGTTGGAAACCTTAAAAAATGGAAAGAATACAGCAATTAGGGTAGAAAACCCTAAAAATGGAAAGAAAATAAGAATTAGGGTGGAAAACCCTAAATATGGAAAGAAAATAGCAATTAGGGTCTTGCCATGCTTAGAAAATAGCCTACTAGATCATGTCATATAGGCTCTTGCCTTATTTGCAATATATTCCATATTTGAAAGATTTTTAAACAATCTTACTATATGTGAATTTCTTGCCATAAATGTTTTATGTGCCATATTTAGATAGAATATTCTATTTTTTGGCAATAACTTATTTTATGCAACACTCTAGTCAAACTGTCATATCTGCACACTTCTAGAAGACAATCTAGGCGTGGGGACGTGCATTTAGACACCCACATTCTTGGGAAGGGCATAATGGGAATAATAAAATCTTAATAAAGAAAGAGAATTCTTTGCCAAACCTTCCAAAATAGAATTCAGGATGAAAAGGGTAATTTAGGACGATTTGCCCCTCGGCAAACCCTAAACCTAAAATAGGTTCTAAACCCTAAACCTAGAATAGGTTCTAAACCCTAAACCTAGAATAGGTTCTCAATCATTAACCTAGAACAGGTTATCCAGTCCCGAACTACGCGGATTCTGATTCCTAGGTCAAACCCTAGGATACGTAGGCCATTTGGGAGAAACCCAAATTCGGATCCATAATTTAGTCCACTCGGACTATCCTTAGATCCACTAGGATATCTATCCATATTCCAACCCAAAAAGGGTTATCCAAACCTTAGTCCACTCGGACTATCCATAGATCCACTAGGATACTTACCCATATTTTGACCCAAATAGGGTTATCTAGCCCGAACTACGTGGATTCTGATTCCTAGGTCAAACCCTAGGATACGTAGGCTATTTGGGAGAAACCCAAATTCGGATCCACAATTTAGTCCACTCGGACTATCCATAGATCCACTAGGATATCTCCCATATTTTAACCCAAATAGGGTTATCCACACCCAAGTCCACTCGGACTATCCATAGATCCACTTGGATATATTTATCCACACCTTAGTCCACTCGAACTATCCATAGATCCACTAGGATACTTACCCACATTTTGACCCAAATAGGGTTATCCAATTTCGAACTATGTGGATTCTAATTCCTAGGGCAACCCTAGGATACGTAGGCCATTTGGGAGAATCCCAAATTCGGATCCACACCTTAGTCCACTCGGACTATCCATAGATCCACTAGGATATTTATCCACACCTTAGTCCACTCGGACTATCCAAAGATCCACTAGGATATTTATCCACATTTCAACCCAGATAGGGTTATCCACATTCCAACCCAGACAGGGTTATCCATATTTTGACCCAAATAGGGTTATTCTTAGATCCACTAGGACTATCTATCAGTCCACATGGACTACCAAGATCCTAATCCATAGGATTTCTCAGCCTTTCAAGCATAAACTTCAACTTGAACAAAGAACTTAATCATGCACAAGCATAAATTACAACCATAAACTTTAATCACACCTGAATTACGATGGTGAACCTGATTTTCGAAATAATTCCATGATACGTAGGCAATCTGGTGGATACAGATTCGGTTCAATGATATCAAACCACCTGGTTTGGTTTGGCTTAACAAATAAAGTCTAGCATAGGAAAGGTATAGGAGACCGATTTCGATCTGGCGGTTTGGGTGCCTAACCCCTTCCCATAACCGTAACCTAACGCTTACCCAATCTCTGATGGGCCAGAAATCCAATCTAAGGGTCATGAGTCAATCGAAGTCTTACCTTTGGGTGAGATTTCACATTTTTAAGGTCCTAGACCTAAATCTAGGTGGCGACTTCTAAAGATTTCCATCTTTGTCCTCACAACTATTTTTACCGACTACTGGGGGTCGATAGGGGGGGTCGAAGATCCCGTCGACCCCTGGTCCTTAAACTGTCCGACCCCCCATGTAAAATTGGGGGTTTGACTTTTATACTGGGGGGGTCCGACCCTCCCCTGCTGGGTATGCGACCCTCCCCTTATTTTGAGTGTTTTTAGGTCAGTTTAATACCTGGGATCGTGATCTCCTTCACGCACGTGATCCATTTGGTTCGACCATGATGGGTAGACCTGGTTCAAGGTGGTAAGACCGGGTTAGTTTGATACGGGTCTTACAGGTTGAGCTTGTCTGATCGTCGGATAGTGCCTCCTGACGGTGCTTTCGGACAACCTAAATTCCTTTCCAATAATAGGATTTGGTGGGACCTACTTCCAAATCTTGTGTGGAATCCTTTCCCATGCAGGTGATGGATCCACATAAGATACTCTCCCCATATAAGAGCATTTCCTTTCCATTCTCTCTCATTCCTTAATCATCTAAAACCCTAAAATTTGAGAGAGGTCTAAGAGAGAAGCTGTGGAGAAGAAGGAGGCTGTGCAGAGGAAAGATCGTCTCCTAAACAATAACTCACCGTCGATTTCCATCAAACCAACGATAAGTTCCTAATCACTGTAGAAAGGTTAAGATAAACATGGGAATTGGATCAACGCTGTGATTGACTATTGATTGATCCCAATACTATGGTTGAACTTTATCATTCTAATGATTACAAAGACCTCACACTAAAAGCACCATAGTGAATCCAATAATCAGTGGTGACCAATCTTAATGTACTTTGGCTGTAGAACAGTGTAGGATGATCCCTAGAAAGAGTTGAGAGTCAACTCTGGAGAGAGGGGATCAGGGATTCACTCAAAGGAAGTTTAGAGTAATTTCTAGTGTGATCTTCAGAGGCACATTGGGTGACTCTCGAGATGCCTCCGAACACATTCTGGAACTCTCAGGAATGATGTCCGAAGGGGTATCCCAATGAGCTACTGTCAGACCAGACATGCCTTCGGAGACACTCACAGAAGGTTTAGAGCTTGTCGGATGGATGTCCAGATGGACTATTCAGTACCTAAGGACAATGTCTAGTGGGACTTTTTGTAAGACTCGTATCGAACTAACCGGTCATACCACCTTGTATCAGGTCTTTCTGTCATCGTCGGACCAAGTGGACCAAGTGCTTGAAGAAACCACAAGACCAGGTATGAAATGTAACCCAAAAATAGTCAATTATGAGCATGTGGTCACATACCTAAACAGGTGTGACCGACCACACCTCAAAATAGTGCAACCACATGAATTTTAATCGTGTGGTCGCATGTTTCAGAAGGTGTGGTCGACGGGTTCTGCGACCCCACCTCCGACCACATGAACCCAGTCAGAAACCAAATTTAGGAAACCTTCCTAATCCGAAAAGGGTTCATTCCTAACTCAGTAGGGCATATTATGGAGGGTTTTCTTTTATAAATAGGACATCCCTTAGCCTCTTTCACTCTTTTAGAGCTCAAACTGAAAGTAAGAGAAGGAAAGAGAAGAAACAGAAGGAAAAATGAAGAGGAAGACTAAGGAGGAAGAAAATTCAGAGCAAACTCTGAATCTTCAACAAGCTTAAGGTATGAAAACATTTCCCATGTTAAATTGAATGTCTAGAATAGTTCATGAAGGAGATAGGATTTAGGTGAAACCCAAATCATCAATCCATGGATAAATTTCAAGAGAAACCATGGGAGGAAATTATGTGGACAATGGATTCTGTGTAAAATACTAGTTTTGAGCCATAAAACAATCATAGGAAGGACCATGATGAAAAGCCAAGGGATCCAAACATGAAGGAATGGAGTTGAGAGTGAAAGTTCGACCATTACACGTGTGGTCACATGATGTGTGACCACACGAGACACACATGTCCGACCACATGCCCTCGGGAAGTTTCCCGGGAGGGTGTGGTCTCACGTATGGTCGCAAGATATGCGACCACACCCTGCGACCCTACGCCCTATGGTCGTAGAAACTGAGACCACATGTGCTGCCACACCTGCGACCCCTCAGTTTCTGTTAATCTAAATTCATGGGAATTAATTCTAATTTAAAATCTATAAATTTGTTAGGTTTCCAAGTGGTCTAAGAGTGAATTACAAAGCTTGAACAAGGATCTACTATCAACCAATGGTGAGAAAACAAGACCTAAATTAATTGGCTAATAATAAACTATTTTTATTTATTGAGTCCATTACCATGAATGATTCTATGCTTGTATGCGTATATTATGCATTTAACATGTCATCCAATAATCCTGTTTTTACTGTTCATGCATATTTAATTCAGTTTAATTATAACATGATGATGATGATGATGCTAGGAATAGGCATGTGAATATATGTGTGTGGTTAGTGTACTTGATGCGAGGGGAGCATCAGGGGGAGGATGTGACACTGTGGTTCATCTTGGTCACCAGACTCTAGCTCTATCTCTACTCAAGTTTTGTCCACTGACATCGTCGTATCGCCATTACCTTAGCAGAACTATTACGTCGTAGGGCATCAGGGGAGGTGGTCTCGGAACGTGTAGTCTACGACTCTGTCGGGAGGCCTTAGCTCTATCTCTATGGACGTATTGAGGGATGCTGGGGTAAGGCTTTGGATACATTGTTTGACATTAGGATTGGTTAGTTGCGAGCCCAATTTGCAAATCCTCGCCAATGGGGGCTTACGTGTTGGTATGGGTAGGGCATCAGGGGAAGTGTTATGCGGTGTTTAATCCGGGCACTTTAGTTCTATCTCTATTCCATGATGGGTGCATGTGGGACGACAATGGTGTTTGATCCATTGGGCGGCTTCACACACTCGTGTATAGAGGTGCGGCAGCCACCAATCCTTTCTATTGCACATTGCAAACTTATGAACCAGACCAAAGATATGAATTGAATGCATGCATATGTTTGTTGCATTGTTTTGTTTGCTCACTGAGCCATGATGTGTGCTCACCCTTTCGATGTCGAATTTTTTTAGTTGATGATGCAGGTCCTACAGTAGATGAATATATGAATGCTCCAATGTACGGCCATGTTACGACGATGGATGCAGAAGCTATGATGGAGTTGCATGATTCATCGTGCGAGTGCAACTCATGCGTCTTTGATTAGATTATTTATTGGATTATTTAGAAGATGTAATTGATTAAATTATTTTATTTTATGTCTTAGTCTTTGGAGATAATTGGATACTTTATTTTATGTTATCACTATTAGATACTCAGTTCATTAATATTAAAAACTTTCGCTATTGTTTTTTTACTCTGATTATGGTTGTGGATGTATATGGTTTAAGCAAAGGGACACGGCCTATTCAAGATCTTGGTTGAATCGTTGGATCATAGACGGTTCATCACACCATTCTGGTTGGTGCAGAATTGGGGTGTGACAACTTGGTAGCAATACCACACGCGATAGCACGGGTTGGTGGAGAAGGTCTTAATTAAATATATAAGTTATCAATCGGGCAGCCTAACGGCCACCTTCACAAGGAGACAATGGTAGCGAAGCTTACTCGATCGATTACGCCTATAACCTATAGCGTCCAAAGTCAAAGCATGGTAGCAAAGCGAGGGTGGTCGTAGATCAGGTGAAATATGATATGGGGAGATATGGGATACAGCTAATGTCGATAAGGAAGGGAGGGTGATTTCAACTATTACGTCAAGTCCCTCTTTAAGTTATTAAAGCTCTTTATTTGTTTGAAAGCTCTTTCCATCATTTAAGCTGGCTCGCTCTTGTAGCTCGCACAGTAAGCGAGTCGGGTTCAGGGCATTTTAGAAGGCTACTTTTATCAATCCACCCGATTTACAACCTGCCTGTACTCTTTCTCTTTCAAGTAAGGTTATTCGCTCTTTCTATCAAACCGTTGTTAAAGCGAATCAAAGACAATCTGTCTTGTTCTGGTTCCAGGGAGAAGGTGTTGCTAGGATATGAATTTTCCGTGCTCTAGGGCTTTCTTGGACTTCTAAGAGCAAGAGTTCTAAAACTCTAAGGGAAGGTCGTAGATCACTTCTTTAAATGCAGCGTCTTGATGGATTCCCGTTTTCTTTGAATGCGAGATGATAGACAGGGGTCCTTCTATTCGTCTGGGGAGCTTCTTACCCTTCCCCTTTATAAACTACCGTTTCCTGGTGAAACTCACTTGATACGCTGGGAAAACAAGTGTAGCAGTTGCCTAAAGTGACGGGGTGGCATGGCCATCTTCCCTCACTAAGATAAAGGCTGGATTTAGGAGTGGGTTTCCCGAATCTTAATGTGGTGATCTCGCTTTCAAAAAAAGAGAATCCCTATAAAACAATTCCCTAAAGAAAACAACTAGCCTTTCCTTCATAAAGACATCGATCTTCACTCATTACTATTACAGATGAGCCGGAATGAGGGGAATTGTCCTGTCCGCCCGGAAGTCAGGTTATCGAATGGAATTTAATATATAAAGATGTCCAATTGAGACCAAGTAGTTATGGGGAAAAAAGCCTTCCTCAAAACCTCCAATCTCATTCGTCAATTACTTCCGCCCCTCCCCCTTGCGGTCGAGTAGCTTCGCCCATCCTCTCTCCTCAGAGAAGAGGAGTCAGAATAACTGGATTGTGGATCTAGGACCTATGAATGGGGATATTCTCGAAACTCACAAAGAAAAAGGAAAGTGACTTAGATGACACTAAGACAAGACAAGATCCGACTTCAAGCTCAGGTGCTTACTGTCGGTTAGCTGTCCTTTCTGTCTGGTCTGTCCGTTATCACATCTGTGTAGTAGCCTGTGACGGAATGGACTTCCACGGAGGGCGGGCGCCCTATTTCTAACATCGATGGTAGATGAGAAATACGAAGCAAAGCCACTTAGCCAGTCTCCTATTCTCACAGCCAAACTCCCGGGCTCGCTAGACCTGCCTGCACCCGTGGAAAGGGCTTTGCTTTAGGGATCCAGGCATTCAGAGCTCTCGGGCTCTGTCTATTTAACCTGTATACTTCCACAAAAGTTTGTGAACTGAGTTAGGATAAAATTTAAATACTTTAATAAGAACACACCCTAATCACCTGCGTTGTATGAGACAAAAATTAAGAAAGAGAATAATGCATATATAAGATGAGAAACAAGTTTCATATACACATCGAATAAAAACAATATATATATATATATATATATATATATATATATATATATATATATATATCCAAATCAGAGTACGGTCCATAATACGGACAGTTACTCTGTAGTACAAGGAAAAAGAAAGAATGCATCATGGAGCTGGAGGTGCTGGAGGAGGAGGTGCCTCACGATCTCGATCATAATCCTCAGCATACACCCTCGTAAGGTAGGCTACCTGAGTCTGGGTCACCTGAAGACTAGCTGCCAGATCAGCCATCAGTTGATCAGTCGTGCACTAGGCCTCCTTAATCTCACGCAGTAGCCCCATCACGTTATCAGATGGTGGGTGCGAAGGACCAGCTGAGTGGGAAGGAACCCGAGAAGGGCCAGCTCCAGTGAAATGCAGTGGTGATGGAGGAGGTATGGCGTCTACATCCATGAACATACGATCATCATCCTCAGCAACACCCCCATGGACCTCTGCAACTGCTGCTGCTGCCGCCTTAGCGTCTGCTATCTCTACCCGAGTATGGGGACGCACCATAGCATTCCTGTCCTCATCACTGACCTGCGCATCACGTATCCCCATCTTACAGATGGCCTCCCAGTCAAGGTTAGATGAGAAGGTATCCTCATGAATCCTCTCATTAACTAAATCGACTTGCCGGAGAGTGAGCAGGGTAGTGATCAAACGCCCATAGGGTAGGTTTCCCATCTGACTAGGCATCATAGCACGGATCATCGTCCTGATGATAATATATGGAAAGCAGACGGGCTGCCTAGTACAGATGCAGTACAAGAGATACTGGGTCAACTGGGAAATCTTCTCATAGTGCCCACTCTGAGGAATCAGGTTGTGCTGAATAATCTTGCAGTACGCTCAAGGTTTCGGCCGTAGGTTGATTGCCTTCATCTCCCAGCAATCATCCCTAAGAAGCTTGCGGTCAATTTCTGCACGCATCATCAAAGATAGGCACTGGGGTTCCTTAGGTGCACAATATACTAAGGGGCCATCGTTTGATGTACCCAGGAGATCAGCCAACTCCTGGCAGTTAAACGAGATCTCCACCCCATTAACATAACGGGTGATCCTAAGCTCCCTACCCCTGTCTGTATCATTTGGATCACCCACTACCTGAAGATTGCAATAAAACTGCTTCACCAGAGCAAGACATGTGCACCAAAGGCACCCTCCACATTAAACAAGGCTAAATTAGCCAAGTTTACACAATGACCCCCTTCCACCTTTTTATGCTCATAACGAGCATACAGAGCCTCTACTTCATTATCATGAACTCTGGGAACCTTGGTGCGAGCCATGCTATATGCAAAGGCACAGACAAATAAGAAAGATATTAGTTATAGAGAAAAATTTAAAATTTTGGCATTATAACGACGTGATTTGGCCAAAAAAAGCCTCACTTTTTACCCAAATAGTTAGGCAGGAGGACTTATATATGTTCCAAACCATCTTGCAAGGCTCATACATTTGGAAATTTAAACTAGGAAGATCGAATTTGGAGAAATTTTGACAAATTGGAAAAATCTTGAAAAATAGGTCAAAAATGAAAAATTTTAAGTTTCTCAAAACTAACCGATGAAACTCAAATTTTCTTGAGGGCTTTCATCCATTGGGTGGCCAATAGCAAAAGCCCCCAATAAAAATAAAATTTTTACAGTTAGAAAATTTTTAATTTGAACAAAATGCTATAAATGGAGAAAAACCTAGTTTTGAAAGCTTAAAAATGAGGACCAGTAGAGAACATACCTGAAGGAATGGAGTGGAGGCCGTGAATGGAAGAAAGAATCACCAAACAAGAGTGGTCAACACTGTAGCAACTCAGTGGAAGCGAGTTGAGTTGAAAGCAAAAGAGAAGGTAGGAAATGACTCCAAAAATCAGGTTTAAAAACCTGATTTGGGGTCGTGTGGTCGCAAAATTCGACCAAAAATGCGACCACATGATCGACCCCACGATCGACCACAGGCTCTCGATGAGCTGACAGACTTCGTGTGGTTGGACCTTGTGATCGCACATATTGCGACCACACGATCGACCACAGGCTCTCGGTGAGCTGACAGGGTTTTGTGAGGTCGCATACCCTGTGGTCGGACATATTGCGACCCCACCATCGACCACACGATGGAAAAATACAGTATTTTGACTGAATGACTTGGAAAATTGAAATTTTACATTAATTAATTAGATTTTGATATGGGAATGACGCATATTATGATTGCCTCACATGTTCTATGATTTTTCAGACACTACCACCACCGAAAATAGGAAATGGCTGGGCGAAGAGTAACCAGGCGAAGACATAATCCAATTCCACCACCACCACCTGTGGAGGAAGATAGCCATGAAAATTTTGAAGGACAAGAGAATCAGAATGTGGCACCACTAGGAGCCAATGACCAAGCTAATCCTACAAAGTTGCCAGCCCCACCTACAGATTTGGCTAAGCAATAATGAACCCAACAGCTGCAGCAAATACAGCAAGTACAAGCCAATATGCAAGCTGCTATGGGATTGGCTTTTCCAGCTACACATACTACACCTATACCAGCTAGACAAGCTAGCACCTTACCAGGGGGTAGCAACATGGTACCTCAAGCACCTCAAACGCCAATTATACACGCTCCAGTACAAAGCCCTGAGGTAGCCCAAGGCAGTTACCAGTATCAACCACCTATATATGGGGCCTATGCTCAGTATCAGTTGGACCATTCTCGACTGATCAAGCATTTTCTGAAAATAAAGCCTAAGGAATATAATGGCAAGCCAGCGGATCCTTTGTGGCCAGCTTACTGGATCGATGAAATGGAAAAGAATTTCATGATGATGACTATTAATGAGGAGGAAAAAGTACTGTGTGCAACATTTATGTTGAAAGGTGATGCAAACCACTGGTGGAAGTCTACTCGGAATTATCTGTTAACCAAGCACGCCCAATTGACCTGGGCTATCTATAAAGAGGCATTTTTTGAAAAATATTTTCCCAGAAGTTTCAGAGACGCTATGGAAAGAGAGTTCCTGAGTTTGTATCAGGGACAGATGACTGTAGATGCATATCAACAACGTTATGAAGAGCTATTTTTCTTTGCTCCCTCTAGCATGCAGGAGGAAAATACTAAAACCCGAAGGTTCGTCATGGGACTTAGGGGAAGCATTCGGGAGTATGTTTTGGGGCTAGAAAAGAAAGTTTATAATGAAGCCGTACAGATTGCTCGAGTGCTAGAATCGAGTCAGAGAGAGCTACTTTGCTCAGAATAGAGGTATCAAAAGGCCAAATGAAAATTCATATAACGGGGGGAACACAAAGACATTTAAACCCTTCCGTACTCAAGGCTTTAATGCTGCAGCCAAGACTACTCCAATAGTCCAACCTCAACAGAAGCAAAATAGTGAAGGAGTAAAATGCTATAACTGTAATCAAATGGGACATTATTCAAGGGAGTGTCCTAAGCCTAGGAAGCAGCTACAACAAGGAAAGGTTTATGCAGTAACATCTGAGGATGCTGTCGCATCACCTGATGTGGTCACAGGTATGACTTGAACCTTTCATTTTGTAATACCATGTGTGAGCATGTAGACTAAAGTAAATCAAATCATAGGTATCGTACCTATTAATGGCATACCTGCCAAAGGATTCTTTGATTCTGGAGCTACTCATTCTTTTATATCTGTGTCATTTGGAAAGAAGCTAAATCTACCCTCAGATCTTTAGACTATAAATTGCTTGTACGATCACCTATGCGATTAGAAGTGGAACTAGAAAAAAGTTATGGACCATGTCCAGTTCTTATCGGTGAGAAGATTTGGATGCAACCTTAATTCAACTTGAGATGGCAGACTTTGACGTTATCTTGGGAATGGATTGGTTAGCTCGGCATTATGCAAACCTATTATGTGCAGAAAAGAAACTAACATTTAAAAACAAGGAAGGAGCAGAGTTTAGTTTTACAGGAACCAAACTTCCTCATAAATAAAAACTCATCCTCTCTGCATTGAAGGCTAGAAAATGCCACGAGAAAGGAGGAGTTGGGTATCTAGTATCCGTGGTTGATCTCACCAAGGAAGTACCACGAATGGAAGATATTGATGTTGTGCGTGACTTTCCAGATGTATTTCCTGAGGAACTACCAAGACTACCACCCGACTGAGCGACAGAGTTCGTTATAGATCTTATACCTGGAGTCGCACCAGTATCTAAAGCACCCTATCGAATGGCTCCTACTGAACTGAAGGAACTAAAGGTCCAGTTACAGGAATTACTGGACAAGGGATATATCAGACCCAGCATATCACCAGGGGGAGCGCCAGTATTGTTTGTGAAGAAGAAGGACGGTAGTGTTCGACTATGTATAGACTATCGAGAATTAAATAAGCTTACAATCAAGAATCGATACCCGTTGCCTCGGATCGATGACTTGTTCGATCAATTGCAAGGTGCCAAGGTGTTCTCCAAGATTGATCTTTGGTCAGGATACCATCAGCTGAAGATTAAGGAAGGTGATATTCCGAAGACAGCATTTAGAACAAGATATGGACATTATGAATTTTTAGTCATGTCTTTTGGATTAACTAACGAACCCGCAACTTTTATGGAACTCATGAATCGGGTATTCCATGATATGTTGGATACGTCAGTCATTGTGTTTATTGACGATATATTGGTTTACTCCAAGGATAAGGAAAATCATGTCGTGAATCTAAGAGCCGCTCTACAGTGACTATGAAAAGAGAAGCTTTACGCCAAATTTATAAAGTGTGAGTTTTGGCTAAATGAGGTCGCTTTCTTAGGCCATGTTGTATCCGCTGAAGGAATTGAAGTGGATCCTAGCAAGATTGAAGCCATTGTGAAATGAGAAGCACCTAAGAGTGTTACAGAAATCAGAAGTTTCCTAGGTCTAGCTAGGTATTACCGACGATTCATAGAAGATTACTCTAGAATCGTCGTACCTCTCACCAGTTTGACTAAGAAAGGAGAAAAGTTTGTTTGGACCGACACATGTGAAGAAGTTTTTCAAACATTGAAAGCTAGATTGATATCTTCTCCCATCTTGACTATTCCTATTCCTATTCCAGGACAATCATTTACCTTGTACACTGATGCGTCTGGGTTGGGTTTAGGATGTGTGCGTATGCAAGGAGAACAAGTAGTTGCGTATGCCTCAAGACAACTGAAGACACATGAGAAGAACTATCTCACTCATGACTTGGAATTAGCAGCAGTAATACATGTTGTTAAGATATGGAGACATTATTTGTATGGAGAGAAATTTCAGATTAAATCAGATCATAAGAGTCTCACTTATCTTTTTAATCAAAAGGAGTTGAACATGAGACAAAGAAGATGGCTGGAATTATTGAAGGATTATGATTGCGATATCCAGTATCATCCAGGGAAGGCTAATGTAGTTACTGATGCGCTAAGCAAAAAAGGAATGATAAAATCCCAAGAGAGGTTAACACGAGTACGGCAATGTGTGTTACAGGAAAAGTATTCCATCATGGTAATGAGCATTTCGTGATAGATGCACCGGATGGATCAACCAACCAAGGGTTTATTCATCGGTTTTTAAATATGTTCGCAACATTGAAGATTGTACCTGATATATTAGATGAAGTGAAAGCCGTTATTAGATCAGACCCTTATCTGAGAACGGTACAAGAAGATATCGAAAAAGGTAGGACTATTCCTGAGTTCACCTTGGACGTTGAAAAAGTACTAAAATACAAATGAAGAGTATGTGTTCCTGAAATGGAAAACTTGGATATTAGACACAGACTAATGAAGAAAGCTCACACCACCGCTTGTTCGATACATCCTGGAAGTACGAAGATGTACTATGATCTGAAGAAACTATATTGGTGGAGAGGAATGAAAGCAGATGTAACTAAATTTGTGTTTCAATGCCTAAACTGTCAGAGGGTAAAGGCTGAAAGGCAAAAACCTGCAGGATTGTTGCAGCCACTGCCAGAACCAGCAGCATGGAAATGGGACTGCATCACTATGGACTTCGTCACCGGGTTACCATTGACTCCCAGAGTAGTTGACGCGGTCTAGGTGATTGTAGATCGTTTGACTAAGATAGATTGCTTCATAGCTATACGACCTCAGTATACCCTAGAGAGGTTAGCTAAGCTATATGTGGATAATATTGTCAGATTACATGATGTACCTAAAAGCATTGTGTCTGATAGAGACCCACGCTTTACTTTAAATTTTTGGGAAGGATTACAAAAAGCTATGGGTACAACGTTGAAGTTCAGTACTGCATTCCATCCTCAGACAGACGGACAGTCACTGCGTACCATTCAGATTTTAGAAGACATGCTTCAAGCATGTGCTATTGATTTCAAAGGATCTTGGGATGAGAAACTACCATTGATCGAGTTCACCTAAAACAACAGCTATCAGGCTACTATACAGATGTCACCCTATGAAACACTGTATGGTAGGAAGTGTCAAACTCCTTTGTTTTGGAATGAAGTTGGTGAACGAAGTATCATTGGACCAGACTTTGTTGAAGAGACTTGTCGAGTAGTCGACATTATCAAGGAAAGAGTTAGAACAGCTCAGAATCGTCAGAAACAGTATGCAGATACTCGACGTCGAGACCTTGAATTCGTTGTAGGTGATAAGGTATTCTTGAAAGTATCACCTATACGAGGTTTAAAATGATTCGGACAGAAAGGGAAGTTAAGTCCAAGATATGTCGGGCCATATGAGATTCTCGCTAAACGTGAAAAAGTGATGTATCAGTTAGCACTACCCCCATCTATGTCAAGTGTGCATGATGTATTTCATATCTCATTACTGAAGAAGTACGTCAGAGATCCAACACACATTATAACAGTGGATCCACCGGGTCTAACTGATGATTTGACATTCGAAGTAGCACCAAATGAAATCACCAGCCGAAAGGTTCAACGTCTGCGTAATCGTGACATTTATTACGTTAAGGTTACTTGGAGCAGCCAAGATATAGAAGAGATCACATGGGAAGAAGAGAATGCTATGCGAAAGCAATACCCTCACCTTTTCGACTCGGAAGGTATGTACAAATTTCGAGGATGAAATTTCTAATAAGAGGGGAGGAGTTGTAAGACCCGTATCGAACTAATTGGTCTTACCTCCTTGTATCAGGTCTCCTATCATGGTCGGACCAAGTGGACCAAGTGCGTGAAGAAACCACAAGACCAGGTATGAAATGTAACCCAAAATAGTCAATTATGAGCGTGTGGTCACATACCTAAACAGGTGTGACCAACCACACCTCAAAATAGTGTAACCACATGAATTTTAGTTGTGTGGTGGCATGTTTCAGAAGGTGTAGTTGTTGGGTTCTGCGACCCCACCTCCGACCACACGAACCTAGTCAAAAACCAAATTTAG